>JAPYZJ010002113.1:0-35765 GCA_030522765.1 Ophioninae sp. B BG-2022a
ATTTTTCTATAGAAAAAACATATTCTATCTAAAAAACATTTCTATTCTATTTCGTTACCACTGACGTTTCTATCTCATCATAATGCAATAAGTCAAAAGCAACAACAAGAGAGTGAAAAATAATAAAGTACAAAAATGAGCTTATTTTTGAGATTTTACTTTCATTTCTCGAGGATCCTAGAGACCGGAGACCTGACTTTATGCCCGCGAGACTACCTTAGGGGTACCCTTTCAAACAGAAAAGAATTTTTAAAATCGATCCATAAATACTCATACGAACGAATTTTTCATAACAACGCCTGAACTATTTTTAAAGCAATTTTTCCATATGAAGGTGTAAAAAAATGAAGTTAGGGAGTATGCCATATTTTTTTATACATTTTTATCTTTTTTTTTGTGATCCGTCTTCTTTCGAATAAAGTACTCGAAAAGAAATCTCAGAGAAAATTTTTGAAAAAATTCCAGGCGATTTATTTTGAAAATACGCAGTTTTTTTTATCCATAACATGTTCCCTTAAACTCTATCGTTCTTGGGTTATTTTGAATGTTGCAAAATTTGCCGCTTTTAGCAAAAAATGAAACAACTCTGAAAAAAAAATCGCAACATTTTTTTAAAAAGCGCAATATGGAGCTTCTACGTTCCCTTTCAAGTTCTTCCGAGTAAAAAAAAAGCAAAAAATTTTCTTAGAATCGGCGCCGGATTCGCGATGGTCGAAAAAAGGCCTAAAAACGGTCACGTACCAAAGTACGTACCGGGTAGAAAAAAAAAAGAAAAAATATTTAAATAGAGTAAACTGAAGCCGGATATATATTCTTTAAAACGCCGCTTTGGATTTTCGAATATCTTTTTTTTGGCAGAGTTATCAAACTTTAAGTGCGGGAAAAAATATCGACTGGTGTATCCAAACTTTTGAGCAGTAGTGTATGTGTAGTCGCTGTGTGTCGGCCAGCAAAGGCAAAAATCAATTGCTTTATTCGATAATATCTGCTTGAAATTTCCGGTTGCCTATATTTTTTATGAAACAGATGTCATCACGACAGTTTTGTTGACACTTTTCCCTTTTTGCAGAGCTTGGATATAATCGCAAGCTATTTATATTTCCGTATCAACGATTGAGCTGCACGTATTTTCCGAATGTTGTGTGTTAAATGCATTCGTTTCTGAATTAATTATTGACGTATTTCCTTGGTAACGTATGCTGAATTTTCGCGGACGTAACTTTGAATTGCTATATTACAGTAAACAAAAAATCAATTTTGTTACTAATGAGAAAGGTCATGCACATACTACCTGAAGTCATCTCTAAGCTTATTTGTGGTTCTATGAAATTTTATTTGTTGCGCCCGCGTTTCGAATGTTACCGAATTCCCGTTGAAATCAGTTCATAAATCAGCGATTAAATTCATATTAACGTTCGTCAATAATGGACGTTTTTCTACCGGCTGTGGTTTTTTTTAAGGCAACTATAGCGGATAACTTAGGGCCCGTTCAAGGATTCATCGTTATTTCTTGATCGCCGTGTGCAGTTAATAAAAGTTTTACGCACATCGTTTTATCGTCGTGATCGTCGTCCTTTATTTTCGCATTAATTCACCACAGAAATGTCCATCATTTCACGTCTCATCTGATTACTTTTGCTCGATTCAAGATAAGTCTAAAAAATTTGGAGTAAATTATTCACAGATATTTATCCCTTTTATTTTAGAATCTTTGAACAAGAGTATTTAGATGAAGGGGACGGTACCTTCATTGTAATGAATGAACGATACAATAACTTCTTGAATACACGTGTAGATGGAAACTCGTCTGTTCAACGACTAATCGTAATACGTATACTCGATACGCGTTTCGATTGTTCATAAAACACCTCCGCTCAGCCATGGCCAGCTTACATGCCTTATCGATTAATTTACATGTATAATATGTACTCTCTACGGTGTAAACATTATTTTTATCTTATATCCTAAAAAAACGTCGAAATAGTTTAACGTCCACTTTTTTCCGCAAAATGCAAAATCTTTACGTTTTCAGCTATACTACTGAAAAAAATTAAAGAATAAAAACAACATGCCAAATTTTAGCCGTTTTTCAAGGGGTATATTCGTCAAAAATGGTCGTATCGGACGGAACAAAAAAGCAATTTGAAATTAGAAGTCTTTAGTTTCGTGATTGCCTAATCCAAAAATTTCAAAGCCACGTGTTTTGCTCAAACCTGAAGAATACAGTGAAAGAAAAATTTTGCAAATTTTATCGGTTTTTCTTTCTGGTCTACGGATTTGGTAATGTTTTTTTTTTTATAAATTCACTCAAAGAATCGAATACTTTGTTTATTCAGCTTTAATTTCCTTCTTTGTACATCTCAGTGCGTCCAATTGTCGCTGAGATATTGAACTTTGAATGACAAAGGATCATTTTGTCTTTGACCATTGATGGGTTTCGGAAACTTAAATAAATCTTGTACAAATTAAACCATTAAATTTCCAAAAAAAAAAAAATTCATGCGCTACATCATTTTTAAAATTCCGGAAAAGAAGGGCTTTGACGTCTTTTTTGAAAATCACCGGTTAAATTACCCAAAGCGTACCACGTGGAGGTTGCGGGTGTGTGACACACACTAAAAATTTCAATTTAGCCAGTCATTCTCCGAAAAAAACGTACAATCCCCATTTTTTCCGGATTTTCCAAAACGGTGTAGCGTATGAAAGAATTTGTTTTTCGGAAAATAAATGCTTTAGCTTTATAGAGGATTTGTTCAAGTTCCGAAACCCACCCTAAATTTTCTGTGCTACCATTGGTTTCTGAGATATCAATGTTCAAAGACAAAATGATTCTTTTTCATTTAAAGTTTAATATCTCAGCGAAAAATGGACGTATTGAGATGTACAAAAAATGAAATTAAAGCTGGATAAACAAGGTATTCGATCTTTCCAGTGAAATTTGGGAAATTTTTCTTTCACTGTATTCTTCAGGATTGAGGGATACACGTGACTTTCAAAGGTTTTTTATTTCATAAAATCTCGAAACTAGAGACTTCAAGCTTCAAATTGCTTTTTTGTTCAGTCCGATACGACCATTTTTGACGAAGATACAGCCACTTGAAAAGCGGCTAAAATTTAGGATATTTTTTTTATTCCTTTAATTTTTCCGGTAGTGTACATGATCGTGATATAGAAGATCGGCGAATAATCTTCCTGACTATCGAACAGCTCAATTTTTATCTAATTCATGTGGGTTTGCTTCTTTCGTATTTTCATTTTTTTTTATAAATATAAATTTCATAGAAAGTAAAACTTAGAGGTGGGGGATCTTTAATAGTAAAACTATCGTTAAATTCTGTACATTTGGCAGGCAAAGATGAATAATTTTTTAAGTTTTTATTTAGCGAAACTTGTAAACTTTGCTTTACAAACTTTTGTAGACAACAAAAATTCTAGAATTATATACTATGCTCAACATAGCCTACACTTTCGTGATCAATGCTCAATGGTCACTAACGATACTCCGTTAATTTTCCCAATGATGGTTTATCCTTGCTCGCATATAAACAGTGACGACAACTGCGGCCACCCTGGAACGAGCCCGAGGCCTTCCGGGGTGCTGAGGGAAAACAATGATAGTATCCATCCCTTGAAACTTTCAATTTTCGCTCGCTAACTGATGTTCTCTTTGCTTTGTTTTTTTTTCAATTTTTCCTGCGTGAATCTCATTCCCGATTGATTCGATCGTTGAATCGCGGCAGTATCTTGGAAAAGAAAATTAGGTCAGTATTCAAATGCCATTGAAAAGCAAGAACATACTTACTTTCCTTCCGACCAGGCATAATTACCAAGTGTGAAATTGTTTGTCTTAGACAAGGCTCGGCACTATTGTCTGACGACGAAGCTCGCGAGATAGCAAGATTACTATCGCCCAGCAATACTACGGATCCTGTAATATGCGAGACCAGGGACAAGGAAAAAGATGCGGAAAAGGAGAGGGAGCGGGAAAGGGAAGAGATGGATAACACACCGGACTGGTTATCGGACGTTTTATCGGCCCCGGACACCAGTCTCATCAATAGCAGTATAGCTCAAGATTACAGGTACAATTGAACAACAATGGCAAATACGTAATTTACTATAATTCGAAACAAATAAATTCAGTCAATGTGATCCACCGTGAAGTGGAAAGATTAATGGTAAGTGGCTTGAAAATAAAACGCTTAGTGATAATTTATATTCGTGTATGGCAACAGTACCAATGCTCGAAAGTATAAGAGCATCCCTAGATTATATACGGTGTAGTAAAAAGAAATCCATTTATTTTGCATGAAATCGAAGGCTTATTCACCACAGATAGAGTGATCCCATTTGGGTCAAATATGCGCCGTTATATTCGATACTTGTTACCATTTTTGAGGTACTTTCATTATGCCTCTGTTATTGAAGTACTCGACCCGATCGTCAAAAATCTGAGACAGTCGATTTTCACAAGACGCTCTTGAACGAATTTTTCACTAGAAAAGTCGTTCTCCATGGACGGGAACAAATGGTAATCACTTGGTGCTAGGTCCGGACTATAAGGTGGATGCATAACAACCTGCCAATCAAGCTCCCGGAGCTTCTGGCGATTGACTATCGATGTGTGCGGTCTGGCGTTGTTCTGATGGGACACAATTCCTCTCCAACTGGCCACAGCTGGCCTTGGAGATTGCTTCCATCAGACGGTCCAATAGTTGACGGCACAGTTACGAGTTGAGAGTTTTGCTGTAAGAGAGCAACTCATAATAGGTGATTCCCTGCCATCCCACCAAATACACATTAAAACCTTCCTGGTCATCAATCCTGGCTTGGCCAATGTTTCAGCCGGCTCACCGAGATTCGACCACGGCCGTTTTCGCTTGACGTTGCCGCAAGTGATCCACTTTTCATCACCAGTCATCAACTGCTTCAGAAATGGGTAGATTTTGTTGCGATTCAGCAACGATTCGCAGATGGAAATTCGGTCCATGTGGTTTTTTTGTGTTAACTCGTGTGGCACTCATACATCGAGCTTTTTTTGTGTGCAGTCTTATTCAAATGTTTTCAAACGGTTTTTTGTGCAATCTTTAGCTCTTGGGCAATCGAAACAGTGCTTACATAACGATCGGACTGGACAATGTCCATAATTTCATCGATATTTTCAACAATTGGCCTTCCATGCGTGCTACATCTTTGACATTGAAATTATCGGAACGGAACCGACGATCCAAAATTACACGTAATCGGCTGTTACAGTATCAGGACCATAAATACTGTTTACATTTTCAACCGCCTGGCTTGCGTTTTCGTCTGTATCGAAAAACAAACTATATAACATAAGGCGTATTTTCTTTTTGCTAGTGCCCATGTTTAACGCGCGCTCAAGCAAAACTGAATCAACCAATCACAAAATTGTCGAAAATTTTTGTTTAGTACAAATTTTCAGCTTCCTAACGCCATCAAGGGTATGCAGATTAGACTTATACAAAGCGAGATGCAAATAACAAAAGCCATCTATTGGAAATAATCATGGATTTCTCTTGACTACACCGAATAGGATTTGTTAATCGTTTTAGGAGGAATGGCATTTTATCGCTGTTACTAGGGCAGAATAGAATAGTACATACCTTGGAATTCCCTAACCGAATTTTCAGAACCTTCGGAATTCGTAAAATTTGACCAACCAATGGCAAATTGATAGACAAACTGTTGACTACGCGACAAATTTCTCAAAATAATTTTTTTTTAAAGTAGATTATATTATCATGCTGTGACCGTGATAGATGAAAAATAAAAATGTTGTCCAATGTCACGACTTGCACGATAGGGGCGGGGCGTCCTTACTGTCACGTCTTAAGAGTACGGGCGCATATATTTATCGTGGTTCCGTCTTTTTAGCCTCCCCCTAGCGCAATAACTCTGGATGAGGGTGTAAGAAAGGGAAGCGCATGCAAGGATAGGAGTACCGAAGTGATCCAAATGAGTCTGATGACTCGACGACCCAAAACCCTATTTACAGAGGGTTTATTCAATTAACAAATTTGGTTAATCCCATAAAAATAAAGATAACAATAGCTTACATTTGCTGGTTCGCTGTAGATGGTTTGGTCTGTTCACAGAGGATCGAGTGCGGGGCCTCTCGTAGGTAGGCCGATTCTCTCGTTTAGCTGTACGCTTGGTTACAAAGATGAAGCCGGTGATTCACGGTGATACAATTTTAATACAATGTTTTTATCGCGAGATGGGTTTAGAATTAACTGATGATTTACGCAATATAACATTGAAGAACGCTCGTGGTCAAATCGCATTTCGCTAAACAAGTTTAAACAAATGAGTTTAAAGTTAAAAATGAACTTTTCAGAGATTACATTGTCGCGAGTCTCAGAATTGTAGGAAGTCCTTTCTCCGATGGTAAAATTGGGAACACTTGCTCCGGTGGAGTAATTGGCAGAACTGACTTGAAGAATTTTCTCTCCAAGCTTGTAGGATATTTGGACGTTGCAATAGTGGGAGAATAAGTCATTAGAAAAACGCTTTTTCCATGGTGCATTATTTTTGGATTGGTGAGAAATATATAAAAAAGGAAATGGTACATGTCATTGGTCGATTAGAGAAGGAGAGATGTCTTCTGGAATTATGATTGGCTGCAGACTATGATTCTCATAGCCTTCGTCCTGATTCTTTGAAATTGGTGCGCGACTTGTTATCTCAAGCGTTTGAAAAACATGGTAGGCGTTGTTGATCTGGGTCTTAGAGTCCGCGTGGATATTATCAACGCGGTTCATGGCCGCATCAGCCTCTCGTGCCTAAGGATTGTCTCGAAGAGAGGAGGATTGGGTAGACGATTTTTTGGGAGAGGATTTTTATATCTTCCGTTTTTGAGAGATCGTTTGTGGATGCAATTCATATTCACGTATGTAAAGTTTTAGGTCAACTACTAAATGAGCGATAAAAAACATAGTTGAAATTGAGATCTTTTGCACAGGTCTTGTCGAAGTTTTCCTCTTTACGAGTGAGAAGTTTTTTATCTTTACGCATTTCCGGTGTGTCGCTTAGCGTATACAATTTGCAGCTGGCGTTCGACAATCGAATTTAATTTGTGTTATATTGTCGGCAGACGTAACACTACATTCTAGTCACACATTTTTGTACCTTTAACATTCCATGTCTTTACGTATTTCAAACAATCCGTTGATATCCACAATCAGTAGGTAATTGTTGAGGATGGCGAGAAAATCTTTCATGACATTCATGAAGCCCAAATTCCGGCGAGGCACTCAACTTTGAATTTTTTTGAATATATGTACGTGTATGTAGTCACATTCGACACTTTTAGTAGACGAGCAACAATATTGTCGAGCAACAGTACCTATTAGTAGTTCACGCCGATTCTTCCCTACCGGCCCATCTAGGGTGCATCGACGAATCGCTTGGGGTGCCATTTTGACTTACGAGCCACTTTTTTGGAGAATGACTAGAAGTCGAGCTTATAAGTGCTATCATCTCCCAATTATTGGGTACATAAATGGCTACTATTACGAGATCCTACCTTTTAGCCATCCAGAAATAAATTCTTACAGTTACAAGTTTTCAATTGACATCGATTCAATCTTAACTTTAATGTGTAGCGCATCACGATATACGCAGCGAAACCAAATATTAAATGCTTAGTGCTCTGTGATTCGTTCTTTACAGCTACCTGCCCTTGTACCAATAATCTAACATAAAATTCGACAGTAGTATACGCGTGTGATGTCCCTATGAAGGAGGAATTGAGATTATTATATAAAACCTTATTGACGACGCCGGTGGGAGGATCATCGGGGTTTGGCTTTGGTGATCACTGAAGTGACTGCAGCGCTTCGCGCGGCCGATACTGGGAGTAGTGTCCACTGAGGCCTGCTCCGACTGACCCATTATCATATAGTGAAAAGCTGATTCGTCTGACGCCATGGTGTACATACTTTGAGAAAAGTGTGTGCCCTATGGAATCAGAAAAACATAGGGCCAACTACACCGGTACGGCGTTATCCACAGTTTTTCAGTGCACTCGGCAAATGTGGTATAGTGTACCTTAAACCGGTTGCAGCCGCAACAAAAGAAGTTACATTCGATAAGAGGATGAAAAAGGGAGTATAAAAAGTACATTAGAAAAATGGATTCTGTGTATGAAAAGTAGTTTAAATAGTGGATGAAGCCATTAGTCTAGAATCGATAAAAAATAAGGGCCTATAGCTATCACAAAGTATTGTAACTCATTCGCTCTTCGATTTAGAAACGTGTATTCATGGTAGCTGACGTGAATTAGTGAATATCACTCGGCAGTTTTATTATTATAGTCTGTCATTAGTGTGAAATTTTTCAGCGATGAATTAATAATTGAAGGCTGAATAGGACGCGCAACTTCTCATTACCTTTTGCTTGTCGTATTTCAATGTATTATATTGCTAATACAACGTAATATTGGGTGAAGTCAAAAGTTCTGAGCTTTTCTGCTAGATACTTTTAGTGAGCCATATCTCTCGATGCAAACATTGCACCAGGTCATAATACAGGACGATTTAAAGGTGCCATTATACTTAAAAAAAAGTCTATAGTAGTTTTGTGTTTGGCAAAGCTGTGTTACAACGCTCCAAAATGGAGGTAAAAATAGAGAATATTCCATACATTTTTCAATATCACTACGACCAAGGTGGAAGGGCAGGAAAGACGGCAAAAAAATGTGTGCTGTTTATGGACTCCATACAGTATCGAATACAACAGAAAAGCGGTAGTTCCAACCATACCGTTCTGGTCATTTGGAAGTTGAAGATGTGGCACGGTGTGGCAGGCCAATCGTCGAAAATATCGATAAAATCATGAAAATCGTCTAGTCGAAGCAGCATGTCGGTACTTATTCTTTTGCTCAGGAAATGAAGATTAGTAAAAAAAAACACCGTTTGGAACCATTCACATGAGGCTGATCTCAAAAAGAAGCTCGATTTCTGGATGCGACGCGGATTGACGCAAAAGAACCCTTTGCACCGGATTGAAGCCTGTGATTTCTTGCTGAAACGTAACGCAATCGACCCATTTTTTTAAAGCGATGGTGGCTTGTGATGAAAAATGCGCCACACGCGAAACAACGACCGAAAAAAATCGTGATGTGCCGGCCCAAACGATCGCCAACCCCGGATTAACCGTCAAGAAGGTTTTGCTGTGTGTTTGGTGGGATTAGAAGAAAATCATCCACTGTGAGCTGCTCACATCAGGCGAAACACTCAATTTAGACCTCAACTGACCAGATTGAAGCAGGTGTTCGACAAGAAGCGGCCAGTATGAAGATTGTTGTGTTCCGTCAAGACAAACCCAGGCCGCACACATCTTTAACGACGCGCTGTAAACTCCGAGAGCTCGGACGGGAGGTTCTATCACATCCGCCGTATCGTCTAAATCTGGCACCAAGCGGTTATCATCTTTTAACGCATTAGCAAAATTTTCTTGATGGTACAAAGCTGGCTTTGAAATTGAGTTGGTCAAGTTTTTGTTTGTTCATTTGTATGTTAATTTCGTCATTGAAATAAAGCGAACAAGCGCTCGGAACTTATGACTTTATCGAATATTTGAATTACTATTCGAACAGAGGAAACCAAACATCGATACCGTTACCTTTAAAAAATGAGTAGACTCACATTTCACGCAGGACTAAATGATATCGTCACTTTTTGTATTTTAGTTTGTCACACAGATCCCGAAGCGATCTGACGATAGACTCCTTGACGGAGAGCCAAATAGGATCAGTTACAGGAAGCGAGAGCGGTCTGTTGGGATCCGTGAGTAGTCTGAACGACACGACCCATGAGGCTAACGATGATACTGAGACGGAGCAGCGCGACGAGTTCACTCCCGTACCTGGAAAAATTGTAATTTGCTCTTTGATACTTGATGCGAAGATTTTCTTCCTTCCCCCATCCCTCCCCGGCCTCTTTTTTGCAAGCTGAGGAGTGTTTATAAGAACGCATTAAGGAGAAAACGAGAAGAGAAAAGAGACCATTAAAAGAGATAAATCTACTAATAGCATTAAGTATTACTGTCTGGCAAGTTCGTTAAGGAGGCATTAAGGGGTTGGGTATCGACTACGCTTGAAAACTTAGAATCTGCTTTGCGCTGCAATACAGCAACGTTTTAGGTATATGTGTACAGACTATATTTCGAGAATTCGTTTTTAAGTATGGAATTTCGGGCTTATTATTTTTATAATGTGAGAAAAAATGTAAGTCTACTACACGACGTTAGTAATAACGCATATCATTGACGTTTGGCAACGTCACAATTACAGCATAAAGTGGTTATCGGTCCCACGTGAGAAGCTTATTATTTTTCAAGTTAGTCCATATTAACGCGGAGAACACACAAACGCCGCGAAAGTTTTCCAAAAGCGTGACGAGAGTCCACCTGACCATCCTCGAGACAGAACAAAATTCTGTTAGAAATACATTAGGATACGGAAAAACAATATTCAAATTAATGTCGACAAGAAACGCTTTGAAATACATTAACAAGTGTACGGCTTCGCACGTTTACATTTTAAATTCGTCTTGGAAATATCCGATAGACAATTCAAAATTGCGCGGGTATCCAGCGTTTCCACTCAACAAGCAAAGATGCTTTTATATCCCGAAACGTCTTTCCCCGAATATTTTGAACTTTCCCGACTGTACGTCTGAATTCCTTGCTCGTTATTGTAGTAATCTCGACAATTCAAGCTGTCTTATTCATCGCAATGATTCACCAGAAAGAACCATTAGTTTTACTTACATCTGCCTCGGCCCTAAGTACCATAAAAAATCGATACACGAAAGAACAGGCACAGTTTGTCGTGGACGTGTGACAAATTCATTAATTTCAATAATTCATAACTCGGAAACTGCAGGTTAAATGTGGTGGAACTTCGGCTCATGGTTAGACGAAGGTATTGAGAATGGTATTAAAAAAGTCAGACGTTTATCTCAAAATCGCTTGAATTATCGAACCTCCTTAAGTATAGTTTTCTGCTAGCCTTGCCCAAAAGTTATAAGGGCATAGTGATACAATCTCCTACCCTCCCCCCTCTGTCACTCTCACTCTCCCTTGTGACTTTCAGTCATTTTCTATCCTCCACAGATTCTAGTCGAGAATGGTGTTCATTATTTCGAGGATGGTCACTTCTGGATGGAAGTTAGCGGATTACCGGACTCCGAGGACGATGAGGACGACTTACCACCGTCCGTTGTTGTGAAGAAGAGCAGCAAAGTGTCTTTCGACAATGGCCCAATGAGAGTATACTCTACGCACTCGGTTAACGAGTACGATCGTCGAAACGAGGATGTCGATCCTGTCGCCGCGAGTGCGGAATATGAGCTTGAGAAACGAGTAGAAAAAATGGAGGTGCGTTGATGTTGGTTCGACAATGTTTCGTAAAAAGTCTATTGCTCTTTCAAATCTATCATTATTTATCAATTCATTGACAATCAGCGGAACCATATATAATCTACTTTTTGTAGATCGGTGAAACTCTCGAAGAGGACACTTTCAATTTTCATAAAGAGTAATTTACAAAATCTTTGTTGCTCCTAAAAGTTCAAAATCCGTACCGCAAAAATATGCGATTTTTGCGTTGCGAAAATGTTTTCATTTTTCAGAGATTTTTTAAGTTCGTTTTTTTTTCATGTTCGACGTACGTACTTTTGATTTTATAATCAATACGTTGAACATCAATTTCAACGGTTTTCACTTAAAAGACGACGAAATGCCTCTGCAAAATAGCACTCTATATTCGACCCCCTTAAGGGGGGAAATAGGGTTAGGACAGCGTTTTCTCAATGGTTTTCATGAATTTTTTTATAGTATAAAAATCAGTATAATTTATTAAAACTTTGACAATATTTTATACATACATTGAAGTATCCGCTGTAAAGTTTGTGAAGAATTTCCTTGAAAAACACCGAAAATATTAGCGACCCCATATTGAAGGTCACAATCCGACTCAGCATTTTGCATACACTCTGCAAGACGAAATTTTTATCTGAAATCAAACGAGGTTGGAATTCCCTTTTATTATATGTCTCTCTTCTATATGAACCTAAATGCTATCTAAAAATTGCATTTTTACAGGGGTCAAAACGAAAAAGCATGATTTGATGCCATTTTGACCACCTTTTTTGCAACAAAAAAAATATTTGTAATAATGATAATATTCCGATTTTAGGTTCATATAGAGTGCAATACTATGAAGAAAGTAACTGCCAATTTTCAAAACGACTGGTTGTAAACTTTTACAAAAGTAGCGTGTACGCAAGTTAAAAAGAATTGTTTTGGGAAAAACGCGTTTGAAGAAGTAAGTAAATGGGTACCTGATGGACCGCTCGGGGCCTGAAGGAGAGCTACTCACTTTAGTGGCTTATCACAATAAAACGAGTCGGAATTTTCATTAAAAATTTTAGGAACGTATTTTTCAATAGCTTTATTAACAATTAATGAAATTAAGAAAAATTGATTTTTTGAACCGTCTAATCCTATTTCCCCCTTAATAATTGATTTTACAAAGACGCCGAAATACGTATTTTTTTTATTCTCGAACGAATGCTGAATGAAAATTTTCATTCACTTGACTTCGAAAAATAACGATAGTTCATACAAATTTACATTGCCATTAAGATCATTGCCTTAGAATATGAATTTTACAAAATCCTTTCTCAGTGACTGTACACTACGCAAAAAACCTAATGCTCACAATTCATGTAATCAGCTTAAGCCGTTTCAATTCGGCGTTGATGAGTCAATCAGTCATGTTCTTTTTTTATTTTTATTGTTGTACCACCCCGTACACCCTTCCGGGTTTTTACGGTTTTCCACCTCGTTTTTCCTCCTGTTCCTTCCCCACCTTGTTTTTCCTTCTATTTCCCCCACCTTGATTCCTCCTACTTTCCCCACCTTGTTTTTCCTCTTATTTCCCCCACCTTGCTTCCTCCTGTCCCCCCTTGTGGCCGCAGCCGACTTACCCCCTCTGTACCGTATTCACCGTGCCATTTCTGGCACGGGCATAGGGAAACTGCGGAAAACCTATGCCACCAGTACAGCCGGTCCCAAGTTCACCTCCCGGCAGCGGAACGAGTTCCATCGAAAAATTTCGAAGAAAAATCTCGACCGCTACCGGGATTTGAACCCAGGACCTCCCGATCCGCTGGCCGCGCCTTAGCCCCACACTGCCAACGGATCAGTTCCAGTCATGTTCTTTCATACATGTACGCAGGGCGAACGGTAACGAGGTCTATTCCTTGAACGGGATTATTCTACAGATTGTTTGAGTGAAATTAAGTCCCATCAACTACAAGCAAAAATTAAGTAGTTACCGAGTGTGGTGGTTTTACGATTTTTTTAGAGTTTTTCAGGCTTGTCGCCAAAAACAAATAATAATATAAAAAAATACTAAATCCTAAACCCTTGATTATCACGTTTTTTTCAAAGCAGAAAATGACTGGAGACATTTTAAAAAATGACTGCCCCGAGTAGCATAATTTCCAAAATAAAAGGCCTCATACAGGCTCCGTCACGTACGACCCAAGACCAGTCAAATGAATTTTTAAGCACATCATAGATAAAGTTCCCATATTCGCGTAGGTAAAGTCTTACGTCAACTACTAAATGAGTAATAAAAAACATAGTTGAAATTGAGATCTTTTGCACAGGTCTTGTGGAAGGGACACTCTCAAAATACTTGCATCATATGGCATTTTTGCACTAGTGCTACAGATATTGACAAAAAAAAATACAGTAAGATCGATTAGATTACAAGAATTCCAAACACGATAAAAAAAAGTCCGCATTAACGATGTATGTAAACAAATATTTAATGTTAATATGTCGAAATACTTGAAGTACCAAGACGTTTTCCGACCGAGCAAAGATTCGGCAGCGTATTGGAAATCAGGTGTCATGTACAACGCAGACGCAGTGTGCGATATTTGAATGGGCTACGTAACCTGAAATTCGATTATAATTCACGTATTGGTAAAACAAGTGGATTCACCGTAATAAAATAGAAAATTTTTAGTTTTCTTTTCTTTTTAACACTTTGACTGCCACGGGGGTCACCAGTGACCGGAGTACCCATATGAAGTACGTTGCAGACATTTAGCGTGGCAGTCAAAGGGTTAATAACAGCATACATATTATATGGACTTTTTGAAATAGAAAGGGGCCCTGCTCATGCGCTCAAGAAACCTGGCCCTTTGCGACGTCTCCTTCAATGGCGATTCAGCTATTTCTGAGATTATGCGACTTTCGGGCATGCTTTTTGTCTATTATATTTATAACATGTATAACATCTATAGGAGTATCTATTGAACAATCAGAGTACAGTATTTTTTGGTGCTTAACCCGGCGTGTGTACACTATATTATCGAGTGCACGGTGTGTATACTGGGTCTTTTAGGGAACAGTCGAGTTTACAGAGTTTCCTTCCAAAAAAAATTGACGAAATTCTGCGTTCCTTATTGAATTGTCTACTACATGGCCCAGCAGCTACCAAGCTCAAAAGTTAAAAACTGTTGTTCATAAAAATTGAAGGAAATTAAAGACATAAGAGAGAAATTTCAGTTCTTAATTTTGACTGTTCCCCTAACCTTTTGAGTTCTAAAGACGCATATATGCGTCCGGTGAAACCAATTGAAGTGGCCTAAGGACGCATTTCGTCCACAGCGATCGTCAGCGCTTAGCCGCACGCCGTCCCTACGGACTGCGTAGGCTGAAAGTCGTTCGACCTCTACACTTAGTCCGCGGATCACGGCGCGATATCGTGGCGCGAACTTGCCGCGAATTCAACAACGACTCTACACTCGCAATGGTTCGCGGTACTTTCACAGTTAAGTTCGCAACGTTGAATGAAATGGACGCCGAAGTAGCTTTTGCTTAGGATCCCAGAAAATAGGTTCCACTTGGTAATACTCCAAAAACTGCAACTTCATCTCGTTCGTCCAAGTTACATTCATTTTTTTCATTACCACGGTGCAGGTCTATCTCAGACAACGGGTCGAACAATAGTGAACATCGCGGACTGCGAGTGTGGAGTCATGCACGTACGCGTCGCAATTCGCGCTCCGTTTGACGCGGAACAAAAAACCGACAAAAAATGGGGAACAAAGCGCGAAACCGCGAAGAATATGCGAAACGGCTCCACACTTACTGTTCGCGTCCCTTCGCAGCCATCGCTCGTGATCCGCGGGCTAAGTGTAGAGCGGGCATTAAACAGCCATTGTACGCACGCCGGGTTAAAAAGATCAATTGTCCCCCCGAGCCTTGATCGAAACGACGCTCCCGAAACCTTATCTACTGTTAAAACCCTTTTATGGACTTGGAGCGTAGCCAATATCTCACGTATTTTCCGGAATAATTCAGCTTGATAATTTCGAAATTCATGTTGATCACCCTATCAATGAAGAGGAATACGGAACGCTGCCAATACCAAATATGAATGTGGATAAAATAAGAGGGTAATGAAATGTTGACGTTTAACAGGTTTTTCCCGTCGAGTTGATGAAGGGACCGGAAGGCCTGGGTCTCAGTATAATCGGTATGGGTGTCGGGGCGGACGCTGGCCTCGAGAAACTAGGTATCTTCGTAAAGACCATAACGGACAAAGGCGCTGCTGCGAGAGAGGGCAGAATACAAGTTAACGATCAAATTGTCGAGGTTGATGGTAAATCTTTGGTCGGCGTAACGCAAGCTTATGCCGCGAGCGTGCTGCGTAACACATCAGGACTCGTTCGTTTCGTCATTGGACGTGAACGCGATCCGAAAAATTCGGAAGTTGCCATGCTCATTCGCCAGAGTTTGCAGGCCGATCGGGAACGCGAACAGGCGAACAGCGCTAATAGGTAAACATACATCTCACTTCTGTGTTAATATTAATTAACCTTGTTCAATCTTTAGAATCGATATTTGGAGTCGCTTCGAATATACATAAAAAAGGTGTAAAACAATCTTTAGGGATGTTCTTGTTTCGGAGAGGAAATATTCTAAAAATCTCAGCGAAAAGACAGGTTTTCCGCTGTATCTTCCGTGTTATGCTTTTTCGAAATTCTTGAATTCAGTTTGAGTATAAAGTTCCTCGATGTAATCAGCGACAATTAGGAGAATATACTACATTTTCTGACGAAATCGCTCCGACAAGCTTCTCATACGAGAGGTTCAGTCCTTTTTCGTCATCACAGATTCTTAAAGTGTCATTTTACAGAACTCAGTATAGTTATTTCAAGTGATCTCTCTTATTAAAATTTATATAAATAATAATTTATGTAAAATTATATAAAATGTGACAAGTAAAATAATTATCTTGTTAAAATTATTTGAACAGTTATTTATAGAAGTAATTGAAAAAAGGGAGTCTTTAAAATAGATTTTTTTAAATGTCCAATGCAACCGTGAATTTCAAGTATAAAAGTATGATAAAGAGAACGTTTGAATACCAAATAATCAATTTCATATTTCCATAAAAGTTCAATACTGTGATATTGTGTATGGTCAATATTGTGTCAAGAAAGCTTGTTATCGTCCCGATACACGTATGTTTAAAAAAGATTGTGATTGTTTACGAAAGCGGAAAATCCTTTAGACCTAGTAGAAAATCATTGTACAAAGTAAACTTGTCTGCCACAGTTTGATCGGTCCATGAAATTAGTTGGTGATGGTGCGTGAGCAGTTTTTCTTTCCTATCCGAATGATGGTTAATCCTTGCTTGCGTATAACCGGTGACGACAACTGCTGTCACCCGGGACGAGTTGGAGGGCTTCCGGGGAGCTGAGAAAAATAGAGAGAAAAAAACACACGCGCCTCACTATCGATATTATCTCGAGTGGCAAACGACCTCAATAAAGTATCGTCGCGTAATATCCTTTCGTGCGGAATAATAAAATACTTGGCCGTGAATTAACAGGAGACTGAACTTCTCGGATGCTTCGCCTGAGGAGCAGAGGGGCGGTGAGGATCACTCGATCAGTAGCAGCACGGGAATGGGAGGCATACCGGGATCGCCAGCGATGTCATCGTGCTCCGAGGGCGAGCCACCGCACAGTCCAATCGAGAATTATCTCTCGCCTAGCAATCGAAGCAGATCACCGATAATCAGCTCCTCGATGCCTTCGAACGTCACACCAACAACGCAGAGCGACGTTGACAGCTTGCGAGCCCTTCTCCAAGAGGTATGCCAACGGTCCCATCTTCCTCTTCCTTTCCATTCTCTCTTGGGGATTGTACAGAGTTTCATACATTTTTTTTCAAATACGTGAACCGTACTTTCGACTGGTAGTGTCGCACTTTTATCCTCGTAGCGTTTTATTATCACATAGTGCTCCGTTTTTTACTCCGAGGACGATATATCGTGAGTTTTACTTTTGCACACACCTGTACGAAGCACCAATCACACTTACTTCCCTTAATTATTATTATTATGCAATCGTTTCAATTGGAATCCTAAAGAAGAGACACTTTGGTTATTCTTTCAATTTCGAAGGATCCTGTTTTTCATTCGTGAATCCTTGAGAGTGCTGATTCTTGCGAAACTTGGATGAGTCTGATAATATTCCACTTAGGTTCAAAGAAAATCATTGGGTGATGAAAGACATGGTCCTTCTAAACGGACATTATGAATTTTCTGTATAGAAGCCACAGCTTACGGGGATCGCAAAATTCATTTAACTTAAACTTTTCTTGAAGAGCAAGTTTCACTGCACTCTACGTTGGGTTCATGTATAGAGGTGCTCATATTTATTTATTTGTATTTAGTAATCATGCTTATTCGTTTTTTTGTTTCGAAATAAGAATAGTGAGTGATTGATGAAAGTGCACACGATGAGTGTCTCGCGGTGTACGTAATGCGAGTGGTGTATTAGCTGTGTCCGGTTACGAAAGAAGATCAGGACCAATATTTTGCCACTGCGAGTGTGTACAGAGAAACGATCTACGGTAGCACCTCGATTATACGAACTCGAACCTCAGTTGACGGGTCAACTTTCGGACGATCAAAATTTCGCAAAGCACGACATTCGGATAATCAGATGTGATTCGGGTGATTTTTCTCGGATTTACGAGAAAAACAACTCATATAACATAAATAATATGGAAAGTTCTCTTTGCAAATCGAACGACACGAAATATTTAATTCGATAGCGACAAAGTATGCATTTTCACACGAAATTCAGTGGAAAATGTTCCGAAATACGAAAGTTCTTTAGTATTTTTTCCATTCAAACCGCAAAAGTCGTGAAACCCGTGAAATCGTTACTTTTTTTGCTTAATCGGACGTTTTTTTTCCTAACTACAATTTTCATGAAAAGTTGATTAATATCACATTAACTTTATCAGAAAATGCAAGAAATGCGGTGTAAGTGCGAAAACTGATCAGTTTTCGGCTATTCTAATTCAATAGTCCGGAAACGCGAAATCGTCACTTTCCTCTTATTCGAATTGTTTTTTTTTTGCGTGAAAGTTCAATTTTGACACAACTTTAATTGATTTCAGTAATCGAGAGTTCGGAACAAAGCGTTATCGGAACGCCAAAGCGTTCGGATCGCTGACAATTCAGATAATCGAGGTTCCGCTGTATCCTTGAATTGCACAATCTGGCCATCTTTTTCCCAGTCGTGCATCGTCAATACTACCAGTTGCGAATGATTTCACTAATGTCCTCGAGATCGGGGAGGCGGGATAGCCGTTTTTATTTTTCAAAGCTCGCTAGCCCAATTGGATTATTGACTCGGGTGATTTTTCATTTCCTTTTTTTTTTTGCTTATGCCTTGTGTCTGTCGTTCGTTGCTTGCAGAGTCAGTATAAACATGTCCTAGCCGACGAAGAGGTGGAAAAGCTCAAGGCAAAGGTAATAAAAACTCGCAAAAGTTCGTCCGTTTCTCTCAATGGTTATTTGCACTTTAACGCAATTTTCGTGTTTTTCTGTGAATAAACAGCTTATCAAGATTGCTCCGGAATCCGTAGAGTGCTTCCATTATTCCGTTCTCCCCTTTTCTATCTTTCCCTCTCTGTTTATCATTCCTCGATGTGAGATAACGGCACCAATGTTCAAACGAGTTACATTATTCAGACAGCGGTTTAAAATATTTTACTATATCATCTATTTGATCGAGAGATTAAGAAGAGTAACACTTGAGTCGTCTTCAGCCTTCAAATAGTTAGTTCATCATTGGAAAATGATGCACTAATATGGATTTTAAATAGACAAACGGATGGGTGATATTAACGAGTCAGTCGTGCGACGAAAAGATGTTTCGAAACAGAATAACTAAGGAGATGCGATAATTTGTGATCGTGACAAGGCTTTATGTTATTGTTTTTATCGATTCTGAACTAGACTTATGATATATTGTAAGCGAAACAAACTTTTCGGCACCGTTGTCTCCAATCGATTTTAATAAGACTCAACGGAATGTCCCATTCATTGGGACATCCATCACACGCGTGTACCACGATCGAATCTCATATCAAAGCGTGAAGCTGTGAAGATCGAATCACCGGGCGCTAAACGTTTTTGCTTTTATTTTTCTGCGTCTCTCGCGATGAATAACTCGTTACAGTTAAGGCGGTACCTGTTCACTTTAAAGCCTGTAGTTATGAGCATTGACTTATTTTTATCTAAAATGGTAGATTAGTGTAAAATTGTTGACAGGAAAAACAGGATAATGTCCTCGAACAGGGACGTAACGGTAACGCCTGACCGAACATCGGTACATTTGGTATTATTCAACATTTGAATGCATTAGAATTGAAATATTAACATTTCCGGTAGTTAACGCATGTGTTACGGAAATTATAGCTCATGAGTTTTACATGCAGTCATTTTCCATGAAAACGATCCTTAAAACATACATAAAATCAATAAATGCTTATTGATTAAAATATAATATTGAACATATTTGTATTGATGAAAATGTAATAAATGTAGGGAGAATCTTGACGGGGTCCGGAGCGTCAGTGCCGTTGCCTAACCTGCAAAAACGAAAAAGTACATCTGAAAATCCCTCTCGCATTCCCATCGCTGCTTCCTTCGACGCTGCTTCTCACTTGGAGCTTCTCGGAAGCAACGGACTAACGAATTTTGTCTCGTTTATTCCCTGCAGCTGGTTGAATTGGAAAACAATGGGGCCGGTAGCGAGGAGTATGCGGCAAAGTTGCGAGAATCGAGGCTACGATTGCACGAGTCCGAGAGAGCGTTGGGGGCGACGAGACAGGAGCTCGCGACAGCGCGTGAAATGCTGGCTCAAGCGACCGCTCAGACATCCGTGATCCAGCAGAAATACGCGCGCGCGAGACGGGCGGCGAGGGAACTGCGAGCCGACATCGCAGCGAGGGATGACTTTTATCAACAATTGTTGCAGGAAAAAGACACAGAATACAACGCCCTCGTGAAGACTCTCAAAGATAGGGTAAGGCCAATCGTATTCTCAAAAACAAACCAACCCGAACAAGACCCAACCGTTCATCATCCTTGATAACTACAAAAAGATAACAAAAATACTCTAACATATTAAAAATTGTGAAATAACACTCGCGATAACGCGACGCCGTACTCAGTTACGAAAATTGGTACATCAGGTCATCACATTGGAAGTCGAACTGACGGAGACCCACACGAGGTTCGGACTTCCCGTTAGACTGCCGTACGAAGGCGCTACAAAAGGCATTATAACCCCGCAACTTACGAGAAGACAGTTACCACCCCCACCATCTTCGGCGAGCTGTCAATTGTCCGATACCGAAACTTCCGATCTCAGCAGTCCCGATGACGGCGACAGAACTGCCACTGTTGAACGAAAACTTCCACTACCGATCCCTATCAAGGAAGAATTGGATAGGGCGGTTCCGGCACATAGATTACTCGACAATACCGCCGGCAAGAGCAAGGCCGAACTTGCTAGCCGTGGGGGACTCGCTAATCGACAGTTACCCAAAAGATCCGGCGGTCTTAGCAACAGCAGTTCGGTCAGTCTTCAATTTCATTTGTCTTTACCTTCGGATCCTCATTCAATTATTATCCTGCAACCGTCATTGCATATCGAGTTTATTATTATTGTTGTTGTTTTACGAAATATCATCATCATTATTGTTTTAATCCGATTGCCGTTATCGGTGTAGACATCGTGTATATGTCTGTACAAATGATGAAAGCTGTAATCTCTTAGTTTGAGACCAATACGTGTGCAAATTTTCAAACTCGAATTTATCATATGGACTTTTCCGCCTGTGACCCCGCCGAGTGGATTTCAAAGTTATTCTTGAAATATTTTCCGTTCCTTGGGGGATCGTATCTTCAATTATTGAAATTTGTCATTTTGAATTAATAACCGATGGGCTGACCAATAAGTTTTATCGTCTTATACTTAAAAAAACGACAGAAGTCCTACAGCGAACGACACTCCCGATGTGAACGGAAAATTAACCCCCCTGAGAGTTCATTTTCCGGAACATGCTGAAACGTGTCACTCTTCATTTCTGACCAAAAACCAAAATACGAATTTTCGAGGATTTAACTTTTAAAATTACGGGTTTTAGGACATTCTCATTTTATCGCCTTAAGAGGAGAACTTGGAAAAATTATTTCTTGACGAAGGTGCCTACGTCATAATATCAACTCACCCTCCAAATTTCACATTTCTATATTGAGCAGTTCAGGCTGAACTTTCATGAGTCAGTTAGTCAGTCAAGTTTCGCGCTTCGTACAGTGTGCTCGAAAATTCGATACATCTGTCATAAGAAATAAAAGTAGTGCCCATTTACCGTAAATAAGGTCATATAAAACAAATAAGATACCGTACGAAAACGAATAGTTTTTTATTAACTAATGATTAAAGGTTTTTTATTAAACCCCCATCTATTGGAAACTTTCATTAAACGTATTAAACATTTTTTATTAAATTTTTCATTTATTTGATTTTATTAAGTCCCCACCTTTGAAAAAACTATACGCTATTCTGATTGGTTTTTAAGTATTTTCTTACAGCGAACGAATCAGGAACTCGTTTGCGATACGAAATAATTTGCAAATACTTGCAATTTTTATTTTACATTAGTAAAATCACAAGCCATGTTGAAAAAACGTTAAAATTATGGCACCAATGTCCTTATCTTTTGAGCTTTTGAAAACGGAGCAGATGTACGTGCAAAAAATATGATAATTCTGAATAATGAAGTAGGTGTGAATGATTTCTAAATAACAAAAGTAGGTAACATCTTCAGGAAGAGTTCTCAGCTCCGATTTGTGACTACAGTTTTTTTTATAACTTCGAACAACAGTAATCAAGTTTAATCTTATTTAATGAATTCAAAATACCGGGATTTAAATAACATAAATGTTGAATTACTCGGAAATCATTGGTTTTTGTATAGTATATTATATGACTTTATTTACTGCAAACGAGATTTACTTGTACCTCTTATGGCCTCTGCACTCTGCGCGCGATGGGCGACAAGCGATGAGCGATATCCAATGAGAGCTCGAGTATGACGGAAATGCTTTATGAGAGTGTCGTTGCCATTGGATATCGCTCATCGCTCGTCGCTCGCAGTGTGCCGAGGCCATAAGAGGGAATTAATCGAATTACCAAATACTCTCTATTAGAGATATTATTTTTTTGTTTCTTCATTGCAGGATTATGGTTTGGACGAATCCGGCGACAATACCGATACCGAGGATTCCTCGGCAAAATTGGGCATTCCACACGACTTGAGTAGCCGTTCAACGAATGACTCGATCTCGAAACAATCAAATTTGAGTTCCTACTCGAGCAGCTCGTCCATAAGTTCGCAAAAAAGCAAGCAGTATTTCGAAACGGTCCACTCGACGACAGTACGCCAGCACAGTACGATAAGTTCACAGGTCAGAGCTATGACCGAACAGAATTGGCCACCTTCGCAAAAAGGTACGTTGGCGAAAGTGCTAGGAAACCTGATTTTTCGAATATCCAAGACATTCAGCATAGCCATGTCGAAGAATACCGTTTTTTCAACTTTGGATGCGTCCAATTAAAGTTTATGATTATTCATAAACCCTGTTACGTCGACTGAGTGTTCATTATATGTTTTCTCGAAGCCAAAATTGACGTTCAAAATTCGAGAAATTCCAAATTTCGTCTTTCGTTAGACGTGTCAAGGTTTAAGAAAAAGCTATTTTCCATTTGGTATTGTATATCGTTGTGCTCCTAAAAATTAAGCAACCTCAAGACGTTTTTGCTCGTGTTTACATCATTTAATTTATTTTAAAAAGACTATGCAGTATCGGTTATTACATATTTTTGGGTTATAACCTACACTGTGTTATTTTTTTAATTGGGTAATTTTCAGCCGTTCAGGGTCTTCCCCTTTCAACGTACGCTCCAAACCGCCTTAACCTCATTCTATCTTCCAGTCCACATCCCTTCTCGTTCCACTAACTCTCTTCCTATATCTTTTATTCCACAACTTCCACCTTACATTCGCAGCGGACTCATCGTCGTAATTAGGTAAAGATCAAGGGGGCCGGGCCCTCGCTAGAGGCCTGAGCGTACCCCCGAGGGTTTTTGGGGAGTACACACAAAATATTGAACGAGACATCAGTCTCCTTCAATATTCCGCAAGTCCCCGACTCCCAAATTTTGAGCCTTTCTAACAAAATAGTGAAAATCTACAAATTATTTACATTTGCAGGTAATTTAGTAATGAAGCCCAATGACGTATAAAATATCCAAAAATCCGTAATAAACAATTACCATAACTAATAATTTTATAATTTTTCAAATAACTTTGACATTACTGCCTTAAAGATGCTCCGTACTTTTAAACATTGTCACACTGAGCGTACAAATTAATAATAAAACTTTCTCGTCTAATAATCTATCCAAAAAGGTATAAAAGTCGATATTTTTACTAGAACAATATAATGAAAATAACTTTCATTTTTGTAAGAATCGTTCGTGTAAAGTTATCTCGGAAATTATTAATTTTCGCTGATAAATATAGAGTGTTAAGTATATTCGATTTTAGCTTCGCTGCAAGGTTCTGCCGAAAATATGTCGACAAACCCAAACAAATGCTGTATATAGATCAGACCCCCCTCCCCCCCCCCCCGAGATTTTTTTCAATTTACACCAATATCTGTACTGCATTCAGCATGAGATTGTTGTCATAGGTATAGAGAAATTGTGGCAAATTTATATACGAATACAACTAGTCCACAGTTCGTCTCCCATTTACAGAACTAATCGTCTTACATCGGAAATTTTCGAAGAACGTTTCGCGACACGTCACGAAAGAGACGTGCAGCTGGATTTCGAATGTGTGACCCAACCCGAAGAGTTTAGCAAAATTCTGATGCCAAAAAAATTTGATCGAATTTGATTGATGAATTTGATCGAACGTCTTGCTCGTTCGACCTTCGGGTTCTCAATAGTGAGATTTTCTTCCCCGGAAAGATATAAATTTGGATAAAAGTAAAAATTCCTTCGATCAAGAACAAACTATTACAATTGGAGCTCGCGAAAGGTCAAAATCAAGCTGTCAAATTCCTTTCGAAAAATAATTCTCACAGCGATAACACTTTTAAAAAAAATGTCATTCCGAAGTCATCACTTTTGAAGCATTAAGTCTAAGATTTTTACGAACAATGATGTATTTGTCCAGGCCTGTATCATTTATTCCAGAATCATTTTGGGACAACATTCCTGAGAGGGTATCCTGTGCAATTGTCAGAAAAATAAGATAAATACATAAAGATTCGTTATTCTACATACATTAAAGAATGTTCACGTGAAAAAAAAACGAAGAATGTGAAAATAAAAATAGTTTAGGTAAGTTGCCTGACCCGTGTAAGGCCCACCTTATTTGCTTTTGATTACAAAAAAAAAACTATGAATGTTGAAACAAAACAAAAATGTTTGTTTAATAATTTATTAAATAATTAACGTATTAATAATAATTTTGGTTCCGAAAACAACATTCACTATTAGCTTAAAGCTTTCTTTATAAAAGCAACTTCTGGGCCTTATTCGGACCACTGTTTCTTAATAAGGGCATACCCGTTATAAGTTCGTACATAAAAAATTTAAAAAAGATGTAATCTTCAATTTTTAACTTAAATTTTGATAACAATATGTATAGTGCTGTTAAACCACTGCATATAATTAGAATAAAGATTCACTAAATAATATGAAAAAGACTAAATTTTTCGAACTTCGAAATTGAATAAACGCCTAGGTGGGATCGTACGCGCTGCCTCCTATCGAGTGCAAATTTGTTTGGGTTCGGTACAGCGCGGCGGGTGATATGGCAATTCCGGTCCCCCAAAGTTAGAGATTCGCCGATGAGAGCTCAATCCGTTTGACTATGTAGTTTTGGATATTTAAGACGTGGGCTTCATTAGGCACTGGGCGTTACACGGGTCAGGTACCTTACAATAATTATGCAATTCGAAGTACTATAAATATATGGACAACAATAATGTACGAAGAACAAAAAAAGTATGTTATATCAGCGGGTTTTCCCCTTGAGACGATGTACTGCGAGGAAGTGCAAAAAATGTGAATTATTTGATCGGAAACAACTAGCTCTAATCTCTTGATAGGTACGAGTGAAGCGTTGCCCTATTTAAAAGTCGTTATCGTTCCGTCAGGTTTGAGCGGACCGCCTGCGTCGCTCGCGGAGCAACTGAAGCAAGTGCTCGCTGAGCGTGAGCGAAGACTCGGCGGTAACGACGTGCCGTCATCGCGTGAAAGTTCCGGCGACTTCAGTGAGCTCAATCATCCGCACACGAACAATCCTACACTAGTCACGAATCATCTCGTTGAGGAAATCAGGCAGGCCGTCAGCGAGGCTAATCGAGGTAAATCGCTAGCTGTTTTTCGCGATACTCACAAATGTATAACTTTTCGTTGATGTTGAACGGTCTTGTTTATCTAGTTGGCTGCGCTGTTTTATATTCGCTTTTGTCAATGGAAAAGAAAAGAAAATGGGGGTGGAAAAGAAGGAAATTGGGTGTTGAGGAGTGTACACGATGGACTATTATAGTACCGTAATAAAATTAGACTCGTTGTACTGTCGTAACGCAGCAAAGAAAGCGGCAGTACCTCCGCCAAATCTAATCGGCACCGGAGGCACACCCTGGCACCATCCCGGTGGCTCGCCCTCGAGTTTGTCCTCGGGTGGTTCCGTTAGTCCGCCCGCCGTCGAGCCCAGTCCGTCCAAGGCTGGCAGCGCAGGTACTGACCGTCCCCACACGCCACTCAACTGCACCGCTTGCATGTTACGCTCATCACTGATCGTATCTAAACTTATCGATTCGTTAGATATTCGCACTTTGTGTCCACTTCGTCTGCCTCAACCGTTTTCCATTTTAAGGGAACGGTATCAATGCTCGCTCGTAGGCATCCCTGGGTTACAGGATTCATTTATGATTCGAGGATCGTTTCGTTCTCTTGGAACGACTGGAAGTCGACGGGGTTGGAGGTCGACCGAAATAAACATTATTTTCACTTCATCATTTTCACAATTATTCAGACGTTTCTTGTCTTTTATTCCAAATTGATCAATAAAAATCCTGGAAAATCTTGCGTATTTTCCTAGCTCAAATCTGCCATAGAATATTCAGGTTATAAAAAAACAAATATCTTCGGTGCATCCCAAAGATGCAAACTTCAAAATCATATAAGTTAAACTCGTAAGTTTCATGTTTAAAAAAAAAACACGAGCGTGTCAATTGCCGGGCAGATAAATATTAAAGTTTTCCTGCGATTGAATGTTCAATAATTGTACATTTTTCGACAGCCGTTAGCAATGTATTCTTGTTGTCTGACACGATCGTTTCTCAATTTTGGCCACGTTCCACCTACAGCCTACCGCTATGAGGTTCTATTTTTCGGACATCTAGAAGTTAATTCTTACAATTACAAAGTTTTAATTGAGTGGGGACCATAACGTTAGGGTGTATTTATTACGACCACAGCGAAACCTTTCGCTCGGTCATAAGTCGAGACTAGAATCGATTAAAAATAAGCCTCTGAATAGTCACAAATAATCGCAACTCCTTAGCATTTATAAAAGTGTATACCCGGTGTCCCAGGGAAGAATGTCACCCCGGAAATGGGGGGTAGGGGATGAAATTTTGAGACGATTGATATAAGCATCTATGGGTCCCAGATCAACCTGAATTGTTATTATTTTTTTACGGCAGCTAATCAGACGCGCCCGCTGGGCGGGCCTACGTCGGTGAGCACACGCACGTGCGGTAGTGTGCCGGTGCCGGTATGCGCTTGCATGCGGTAGTGTGCGACGGAGACAGCACTATCGGTGCGTGCGCTTCGTAGCAGATATCGTAATTGTTATTATTATTATTATTTTTTTTTGTTTTTGGTACGTTTGGCTTTCTTTTCGGGAGCGATTACGGCCTTGATGGCATGCGCTGTTAACTCTTTTACCTGCCCACTCCCTTCTGTCTCTACAAAATGTATTCAAACAATGTATTCGGTAATAATCCACCAAGATCACTATCAACGAATTGTTATAAACAAATAATAGTTTATAATTAATAAAAGTTTTAGACAATTCCGTCCAACGCTCAGTGATAACGCTTTCGCAATTTACTTGCCATTTGCCGCTGAGCATTGAACCGAATTGTTTCAAATTATCATTAAATATAAACTGTTATTCATTTATTTGATTATTTATATGTTACTACTCGTTGATAGTCACATTAAGTGGATTATTACCAAATAAATTGTTCGAACGCATTTCGTAGAGACACAAGGGAAAGGATCGGTAAAAGAGCTAACAGCGCACACCATCGAGGCCGCAATCGCTCCCTAAAAAAAAGCCAACCGTACCAAAAGCCATAACAAATAACAATTACGACATCCGTTATGAAGCGCGCCGATAGAGCCTTCTCCGTCGCACACTAACCATATGCAAGCGCACACCGACAAGTCGCTCACCGGCGTAGGCCCGCCCAACCGGCGCGTCTGATTGGCTGCCGTAAAAAATTAATAACAATTTAGGGGTTGATCTGGGATCCATACATGCTTATATCAACAGTCTCAGAATTTCACACCCTACCCCCTATTTCAAGGATGTCATTCTTATCTGAGACACCCTGTATATGACACGGTGGTCTCGGTTTTATTACTATCACTCCATTTTGCTATTAACATTCATTATTAGTGTATTATTTTCCAGTCATGAATGAATCATTAAAGGCTGAATAATATCCGTCACTTTTCGTAATCAATCGATAATATTGCTTTTATAGTAAAATATTTGAACTACTGTTCCAAAAGTAGTTCGAGCATTGGTACCGTCACCTTACGATTTGTTTACTCATCTCCGACCGATCGAAATGATTATCATCGATAATTGCAGATTCGAGCGGTCTCGAGGTCTGGTTGCCGCCGAATTCCAGTGATTTTGGCTTCAGTGATAAGAAGTCACACTTCTGGCAATCGGCGCCGATCGCCGATTGGTCCAAGGAACAAGTGCGTCGAAATAGTAGCCTTAACAACAACAAAAATTAACAACAACTATTTATCTTTTTCACATAAAAATCATTCTCCTTCGTGATTCTCTTAAAATACAATGCCTCTGCCCTTTTGCAGGTTTGCCAATGGCTGTCGGGTATCGGTTTGGAAAGATACGCGTCGCGTTTCATCGACCACGGGATTTGCGGTAACAGTCTGCTTCGTCTCGAGTCCCGGGATCTGAAGGGTCTCTGTATATCGGGCGACGACAAGTCCCATCTAAAGCGAAAGTTAAAGGAGCTCCGAGCGCAGGCAGAACGCGAGCGCAAAGAGCGCAAGGAGATCGAGCGAATGCGAAGAAAAGCTGAGAAAGCGGCGCGTAAGAAATAAGATTTAAAAAATGTCGGTTCGATGCGCTTAACACGCACGAAGGATATAATGCGTTTCGATGCGTGATATATGTATACATAGTTTATTGTACGCAGTAATATTGTGTATTTGCGCGCGCGCGTCTGACAGACACATTCTGTGCATGAAAGGTTCTTGTGTATGCATGTATAGATTTTTTTATAACCGAATAACCGAGTCGAATTCACCCTGAGCCATTATTAGTGGACGTTAACGCGATATTTTGCAGTAATTCCATTCTCCTTGCATCGATTTATCGCCATATATCATTTTTCCCGCCGATTATCAATTTCTCCAACTTCCGATCAAGCGTAAGAATGATTGTTTAAATTTGCGGTCCCCGGCGAGGTCGAGGGAACGATGAAAAAAAACGTAATTCCGCTCGGTACACAATGTTGTCTCCATCCTGTCTCAATTTTTCGTTGAACCATGTAGGCTCGTCTAGTAACTTGTAGTTGTCGGAGAATATGACAAAGTTTGAGGTATCATTGACTTTAGTTAACCGATAAAAATGGAAGCCCGATTGATTCGAATTCGATCGTTACAATGACATTTTTCTATTCCCGTATGGAATCGTCGGAGAAAGTTGAGAAAAAACGGACAGAGACACATTACATTTTCGTGTAAATTCACGTTTGATTCTCAGCGTCGTTGAAGCAACCTTATGTTCGTTATTTGTTGAGAATTCTTCGTTGATCGAGATTGAAGCAGAGAAAGCTCCTCCGATCGACCTGGCGTCTTTTATAATTTGTTTTTTTTTTTCGTATTTAAATAGTGGATAATGATGATGATGATGATGATGATGATGATGATGATGATGATGATGATGATGAAGAGCGTCTGGTGTGAAAATTAACGATTGCAAATGTAAACGCTGTGTGATACGAGAATGCACGGAGATGTGGTGTGTGTGTCGTCGTGGGTATGTGTATTTAGCGGGAAGCTCGCGGCTCTTGGCTCGTTTTTTTGTGTCTTTCTTTTCTTACTTTTCCCTTAAACTCTTCTCTCATTATTTATTTTCGAACGAGATTTTGATCGGTATCGATCTGTCGGCGGAACAATAGACTTGACACACGCATGCACACGCGCGCCCACACACACCGCCACGAACACACACGGTGAAGCTCAAAAGTTTTAGACACTGTGTAAGTTTTCTATTCGGACGAAAATCGAAAATCTCTGAGAAAAAAAATCGTACACGAATTTACTAAATAGAGATTTGAAGAGTATGATTCCAGCCGCCGCATTTTGGTTTTTTATTTCTGCATTTTTTTATACCCGATACTTCGCTTAGAAAATGCCGAGATATACGATTTTCTGTCCGGATAGATAATTTACCGGATGCCTAATAGTTTTAAGCCAGATACTTAAACATGTGCGTGCGTGCGTGTGGTTGTACACGCACACGCACACACAAACACACAGACACGCACGCGCGCGCGCGCGCATTTCTATATATATTCAAAGGTATTCAGAGAGAAAGGGAAAAGGAAAAATTGTGAACAAGGTCCCAGTTACCGGAACTATGAATTCTTGCTGTCGTATACGAGTATATTAGTGTAGCGCAAAAACGGTCGAACATCCACGCGCCCGTTGCTCTTCCTCGGATTTTGAACTTCCTTCGTCAGGGAACGAAAAGCGTCACGCGAAGATAAAAAAAAACCAATACTGCTTTTCACCGTACATTTATAGTTACGACATTTTTAGCGATTTTTTAAAAATATATACCATAATGGGGAACGAGTCCGAACCGAAAATACAGTCCTTCCTCTTTGCCCGAATGACTCAATAAGCTTCAACCGCAGATTTATTTTCCGAATGTTCCTCAACAATATTGGGCAGTTTTTTACTTCGGTCGCTTGGAATTTTTTTTTCACGCGGAAGAGCAGAACGTGCCAATAGTTGATTTTCGTTTTGGGCCACAATACGGTATATACATATTTGTACACCTTGATAGATCGTAGAATTTTGTGTCTAAGCATCGAAAGTGTCGATCGTAACGCGAGCCATTCGTCAATTGTTTGTAGACACGTTTACCGCGTGTTTAATTTTGTTAACGTTTCTTTATTTCCTCTTCTTTACCACTTTTCTTCCGTGATTTCGTCATGTTGCTCAAAGAAAACACATCATATCAACGATCACGGGACGCAGTCGCGTGCGTCTCGTCGACGCGTAGATCAAGCAATTTGCACTTGCCATAGAGTAGAAAAAAGCAAACAAACACTAATCGCAAGAGAACACGGATCGATGTGGTAACAATGAAACATTATCGATATCGGAGCGAATAATCGATGTTGCGATACCCGCGTATAATTCCTGTCTCAGACACATTCCGCAGACGAATCGAGACTCTCGAATAATCCCCCCTCCCGCCCCTTATCCGATATTCTATCAATCGAACCCTCGCTTCCGGTATCACGGATGATTTCTTTTTTTACTCTTTTTTTTCACGTAATGAAATATCGATCGAAGTGTTCGAGAGAAAAATGTTGAAGGGAAGAAAGAAACGCGAGTGATCGAATATTTACCGAATACCAGAACGATTAAGAGATAAGGCGTATGTCACACGTGCGAGCGTTCTACCTATTTATATTAGTGCTCTAAGTCAAAGAAAAAAGGATATGGTACTCTTGGGGTCGCCTACCGATCAGGCTTGTTAACTCCGAATACTGGGGCTGCGATCAGTCCCTATTCTTTCGAAACGTTCCGAAATGGCACAACCTGACAAAAAATGAACAAATGGACGAAGCAGTACCGAAACAAAACGCGTAGAAAAAGAATAGTTAAAAAAATTAAGACAAGTCTAACGATTAAATAGAAAAGGAATAAAAAACGATCATTGGGCATTGTTGATCGCAACTACAGCAAGGATTCTGCAATCGGAAAAAAAGACACGATCCGCTGCGATCGGTGAAGAGTCGGTAGATTTTGGACGTGTTGATTTTTTTGACCGAGGGAATGCAGACCGATTGCAGAGCCGATTGCAAATTACCGATGCAGGGCCATCTCTCCCACATCATTAGTGTCATAACAGTACTTCCGTATTAGTTTACGTGTTATAAACAGACGAGAGCGGTAATGTTTATCTCAGAGTCTTCAATTTTTTGTAATACGAAAACCACGCGCGCTCTCTACACAAATCAGCGCACTTACTTTTTTTACGAGATTTTACTTCCTGGATGAGATAGAGGGGGGGAAGGAAAAGATTAAAAGAAGACCTGGCCCCGTTGTATACCGGAAGAGTCAAACGTGCACCCCGAGCCAGATGAAATAGACGACTCGCAAGAGCAGTAGGAAAGCCATTGACCTCTTCTTTTTTGTTTTAATTCGACGTCTCTTAGTTTTTTTTCTCAAATGTTAAATGACGAAGCGTTCGGCCGGTCTGACTGGTTGGGCACAGCGGAAAAAACGACTGATTTTTAAGTGTTACGTTCGAATTAGATTCGAGTAGTCGAGTTACGATCTTCGCGAGACGCGAGCAATTGACGTTCTAAGACGCTCATGAACCCTACGAAGAAGAACCGAAGAAGACAAAAAAAACAACAACAAAAACTAAGAGAAGAGACCCGTACTTAGCGTAATCATGTATGTACTGTTATATTTTAATTGCGAGACTTAAAGTACGATAAAGCGGAACAGTAAAAAAAAGAACAAGGACTTACAAAAGCGAGGAAAACTGTGCGAACGAAAAGAGAAAAAAGGAAATAACGTATAAGTAATCCATTCATTCGAAAGGATTTGCTGTCTTCTTTATTACTGTTTACCAATCTCATCCCGTTTTTTTATCGTCCAGATTATATCTGTGTGTGCGTGCGTGCGTGCGTGTGAGTGTGCGTGTGCTCGCGTGTGTGTATGTATATATATGTATATATACATATATACTTAACGAGAGAGCATAACAGTATCGAATCAATAAACTTTGTTCCAAATCGTGGTTACAAGTACGCGTACTTTACTCGGCAGCTTTTTAATAGTAAACATCTGTACCGATGGTATTCTCATTGACGAATATTCTCGAAAAAAAAAACGAAAGAAAATAATACACATACATTTCAATTAAAAAGGATTCATATATTAAAAACGTGAGTTCAGCCTTTTATTCTCCGCAATCCATTCGTTTAAAATATTCTTTCATTTTTGTTTTATTATTCTATGCTATTGTTTATTTTCATTCGTAAGGTCACGATATCGACAGCCTTTAATTATAGGTATTTATTAATGAAAAATTGAATACTAAAATTGACGAGTAATATTAACGAGTACGAGTGAATTATATCGCGAGTTCCGCTTTCCATATTGAAGAACTAAGAAATTGCGACTGCAGTTTTGACTGATCAAATCACTGGTACACGCTGTCAGCGCTTTTACCCATCCCCTTTCTTTTTCCCCTATTCAAATTTCCTCCACATTTCGTCCCTGTTCCGCCATCTTTCTTCCTCGTTCCACCGTATCTTCTTCCCTGTTTAATACCCCACCAGAACCTAATCCCCATTGCGTGAACAGCCGACTTACGCTACACTATACCGCATTTGCCATGGGTACGAGGAAACTGGAAAACCCGTACATGGTATCGACGACCGTATATTCTTCTGATTCCTTGCTGTACAGACTATTCTTGTTAAAGTGTGTACACGAAGGCCTCAGAAAAATCGGTCTCCCACTGACTGGTCGGATGTGCCAGCGAGAGGACGGCTAAGCGGTCACCGATCCAAATATCATCAGCCTCCCCTGACGCTGCTTAAGGACATAGCGAAGACGTACCACGTGACACACGAGTGCGAGAGAGATAGTCGAAATTTTCAAATCGCAATTTCTCCAGGACGAAAAATTTTTATCGTAAAATTTAAGCATCTATTACTGACTCAATTACTTCTACAAAGACTGATGTTCGATTTTTCGCCGTAAACTTAATTGACGCTGAGAAAACAGATTTCGAAAATTTGTGAGGTTATGTCGATGTTCGTCATGCTCTTAACTTCAGTGATTGTCCGAGCCGCACTTCAACCGCCCAGCCACCAGCGTCGCTTCGATTGCTATCCCATAGGGCTTTATTTTTTTATCAAGTCTGGACTAGGTTTATTCCCTATAGAAACCGGACCGAACAAACTCTTCGACACCGTCGTCACTGTTCGAGTTGAGTATATAGTAATTGCAGTGTCTCATACATTGGGACGTTCATGACGCGCATGTACGGCGGACGAATCTCGCGTCGAACTATTAGTACAAGCAGAGAACACAGGTTTCTATGTTCCCCCCTGGTACAAGAGACCGAATAGCTATCCGCTAAGCTTAGTATATTTTGTTTCGCTATATACCGCGCGATAAATTACTCACTAAAGTTAAAGTACCTGTTCAATTCAATCCATGCAAGCATAAGAATTAATATCTTGTTGCCTAAAAAATACGATCTCATAAGCGTAGGTTATATTGAATACACACATACACATAATTGGGGCGCGACAGTGTCCGAACACGTACGCAGAGCTAAGGGTCATCCGGTAATCGGTACACTTGCCATTATTCAAACCTTGAGTGCATGCAAATTCGAATATTCCTGGTTTCTGGAAGTAAATGCATGAATTTTGAAAATTTGATGTTACGAGCTTGAAAAAAAGCGGTTCTTAAATGGTTAATATATCCTATAACCTAGCAACGCTTTTAACCGTCCGAGCATTGGTACCGTTACCTTATATGACAGCACGGACAAGACACCAGGTGCATTATTTTTCAATCGTTTCGTGATGGCACATACGAGCGATCGTGTCTCTCGACAACGCGACTGTTTTTGCTCAAATTGTTTGATCGATAGTCCAAACGTAACTTCAGTGTACAATCGTGTGCTGGAAGAAAGCGAGCTCGTGTGGACGTACTAAAGCAACATTATACTTCGAATTCAAGTTGTCGTATTATTTTCAAGTACACGGTTCAAAGAGAGTTGATATGCCGGCCATAATTGTGAACGACTACACTTGGCGGCAGAATCATGAGGTTGTGGTCGTAGCAACGCGCCTCGTCGGACACCCAAATAAAATTGACCTCTTTGCAGTCGATAATTACGTAAAGGTATGTCTTCTCACTTTTCAATTTGTGCTGGAAACGGGAATTCAAACTACTAAGGAACTCTGTCAATTTTATTTGAAATTCTCGAATATTCGTTGTAAATTGATTAATTTTAAAAGATTCGTTTTTTCACGAATTCAAGTTTCATCAGTATATTCAGTTATCCGTGTAATGCAGTTACAATGATAATTATTATAATCATTAGTATTAATGTAGAACGACTTTTTTATCGGTTTCTTCCTTATAGGCCTTTAGGGATTTCGCTTCACTAAGATAATTACACGACGAGCCCGGTAATTAAGTCTTTTTATTTATATTATACAACAGTATTGTATTTTCCTTGTACTCGTAAATCACAGAACCGCGTGTGCTCTCGAATCTCCTCCGTGAATAATAAACGCGCGGTCTCTAACTCTGAAACCGGATATGACTCGTCGCAGCGTCGGAGCGTTAGTGTCTACTTCCTTCGCTGTCGCTGTTGGCTTTCTTTCTGGGGTGCACGCCGCTCGGTCGGTAACGTCGGTGTCCGCGACGGAACCGTCACAGGCCTTTTATCTGTCACCACGGTGACAGATAAAAGGGCATCAGCGGATAGTTGCAACTATCCACTGATATCCCAGCTCGGTATAGCTGGGGTCTTCATCGGGCCCTCTCTCAAGAGGGGTCGATACCCCAGCTCGGTAAGGTCGATTGAGATTGTAGGGTAAATACGCCATACGTCGGCCCCCCCCAATCGTCGGCCGTCTGCACATTTTCAGCTTGCGTTCATTCAAAAGGTTATTAAGTGGCAATTTTGCC
>JAPYZJ010002114.1:0-29567 GCA_030522765.1 Ophioninae sp. B BG-2022a
TTTCACCACCGGATTCCTGCATACCTCTATTCGAAATCCGATATTCCGAGCTCCTCGTTGGAGTTTTGCGCTTATACCTCCGACGGTTGCGGATGAAAGAAAAAAAAGAGGTTTAAAAAAAAAAACAGGTATCAATTGAAACTCGCAGGATCTCTCCTCGTAATTTCTCCAACCGAGGGATTTCAGCCACGTTGAGAGATTTTTTTTTTTAATCCACGGTTACAGAAAATGCGGATTCATCAGTATGCGAAGCCATTTTGAAAAAAAAAATTCGTCTCGTCAGTATTCAAAATGGTTTGTCGCCAGAATTAATTATCAGCTACAATTATTAGTCAGATTTTTAGTCATTAATTTTTATGTTGTATTTTTAATAAAAGTTAACTTTTCATTTCATTTTTGTATACTTTTGTATTTTTTATTGGATTAGAACTTTAATTTGAATATGTTTTTTTTTAAAGTTTTTGAAATATCTCTATATATGAATTTGGGTTTTTTTTAATTGATGATGGTGGTATCAAATTCGAGAATAGGAAAAAATTGGCAGACTAGGAAGAGTAAGTATATAAACGAACATTCGAAATAAAATAAATGAAAATAAAAATAAAATAAAAATAAAATGAAAATAAAATAAAAAGAAAATGAAAAATAAAATTAAATAAAAATAAAATTAAAATAAACCAAAATTACAACAAAAATAAAATTCGCATCTCCGTAGAATACATTCCACTAACATCATGGCAAAATCTGAGATGAGACCTAATCGAGCATCTGACCTGGATATCGAAGGATTCCTGTTTCATTGATACGAGTAGACCAGGAATGATTGATGGTACACCGTGGCCAAAGCTTCGCCGTGATCGTATCCATAAAAACCATGAGTTTTTATCAAACTTTCGGTAAACTTTAAGTGAGCTAATAAAACTGATTGATCACGGTACAATCTTCGCGATCATTCGATATCCAATGTCATTCCAATGAAGCAAAAATAACCAGGCTCGATCTATAATTGCGAGAACTTTTCAAGGATGTAAATGCAGATTTTGCTTGATTTACCACATGACAGAGAAAGAGAAAAAGAGAGAGTTCGCCATCAGGAAGTAGGAGGTAAGATTGGAGCGTCGAGAGAGTCAGTAGAAGAGCAATAGAGCCAGATTGAGAGAGAAGAGACAGAAGAGTAGTATAAGGTAGGACGTCGAGATATTTATACTGGCGGGTAATAGCACGCGCCTCGACACTACCGTTCACACATGCTGGGTGATGAGGTAGATGAAGGAAGGGCGAGGGGATGGAATAGCCGGGGGTCCATTGACGCGATAAATGTCTCCGTCAGCCATTAACAAAGCTCTTTCTCTCTCTCTCGCTCATTTCCTCCCTCCCTCTTTATCATCGTCCTCTCTCGCACTCCTTTCTCTCTGCTTTCCTCTGGCGCGCTTCGGAACGCGCGAAAGCGAAGCTTTCGCCTTGCTGCCTCATAATCAATGGAAGCGATCCGTTGCGCGATCCATGCCGCCAACGAAGCGTCGTACATAGCCGAGAGAGCTTTAGAGCTCACGAGTTTTCTAGACGCACGAGTGCTCGACAAATTAATTTTACCTCTCCCGTCCCGTACCTCTCTTTCTACCGGTCTCTCGACGGCTTTTCTCCCGTCTCGATAGTCTTCTCGTGATAAACTGCGGGACTATATCGTCTCGAAATAGAGAGAAAAAAACAGAATAGAGAGAGAGAGAGAGAGAGAGAGGGGGGTAGATGGAGTCCATCTTTCACTTTTTACGAGTGTGTTCGATTAATCGAGACAGGAATAAGACTGCTGGAACGACTCGATGGTAATTCGTTGGAGTAACGACCATCCCGGGTACTCTTTGTCCCAATATCAGAGTGCCAATTTCCATGACGCAGAACCATCATCATCTTGGGAAACGACGTTACTTTTCGATCCTTTATTCTAGCCACTTGATCATCAGGGTTCAACGCAAAGTAACGTCACACGAGTCTTATCCTCGTGAGGGCATTCTTCATCGAGTTCTATCGAGGGACAAAACGACGAAGGGACTGTAAACTTTACGGTCATACCACGAATCATTGATGACTGGTGAAAATTCGGAATCATCAGTTCTCCTCTTTTGACCAACCTCATATAAACATGGCCAATAAATACTACATGGATTATTAATGACAAGTCACTTGTCGAATTTACACACGGACACTGCCACCAACTCTATCGCAATTTCTCAAGGACGAAACATTTTTTTCGTAAAAAAATATATTTTTATCGTTAATTTGAAAATTAACTAATTAACTAAAATTAATTTAAAATTAACGAAATTAACTAAATTAACTAAAATTAACTGAACTAACTAAATTAACTATAATTAACTAAAATTAACTAAATCAACTAAAATTAATTAAAAAAATGTAATACAAAAAAAATTTCGTAAAAAATTTTAATCGTAAAATTCAAGCATCTATTTCTGCCTCTATGAATGCTACAAAAACTGATGCTCGATTTTTCGCCGTAAACTTAATCGACACCGAGAAAATGGATTTCGAAAATTTGTGAGGTTATGTCGATGTTTTTCATGTCCTTAATCCGCGCCATTATCATCCAAACACTTCCATCCTCGGGTTCTTATCTCCCGCGTTTAACATGATAATAAACCCGCTATTACGCGGCATCGCGTTTTATTCAACGTTTCGCTTAAGATGCGTAGCCCGCGATAAGTATGTGACAAATATTACCCATAAGCTTGCTTCCCACAACCGCGCTTCGACCGGACAAAATACAGAGGACGCCCACCTCTTGCGGTATCTTTTCACGCCGAAACCACGAACACGTACACACACAGAGAAAAATGAGAATCTCGAGATCTTCAGCGTGCTACGAGACTGAAACACGAGGCAGAGATACGAATGAGAAATACGAGGAGAGAGAAACGAAAAGTTTGGCCCGCGGTCCAAGATATCTCGTATCGAGACTATCGTACCTGAATTCTCGTTTGACTTTTTTAATGGTGGTTTTTTGTTTTTTTTTTTTTTTTTTTACTAGCTCCACCTCTGTAAGACTCGCCGAAACGTTGCGGCCGTTATATTTATCGAAGAATTCTGCGTACCGAGTTCAGGGGTGAACCCTGAAAGGGGATTCCAATCGTTCGATTCGCAATTTCTTCGGGTCTCTTCCATCGCACAACTCGGCTTTTCTGGAGTCGTATTTTCTCTCCGATTCGACCGCCGTTTAACATTCGCCAACCGTGCTGTAATCCGCAACAGTACGAGCGATAAGATGTACCCACTCTTTATACACGTTACCTGTTTTGTCATCCCTTAAACGTACATACAGAAACACTCACATAATAGAAAATAAATACGTATATATATGCATACATACAGTGTGTTCGTAGTATATAGGATGCAGGTCTCCAGGTCTCTGCGAGCGACAGATAAGGAAATATTTATTTTGCCGGAGAGTTTTGAGCATTGAGTGCAGAGAAAGAGAGAGAGAGAGGATGACAGAGTGTGTTGTATACACGACACGAACGACAGGAAAAAAAACCTGCGATCCTTTCACTGAATGCAACACTCGCAGTCGTTGAAATTTTGGTCGACTGTGAATTACACGAGTTGCAGCGAGAAAGACTGGAAATAAGGCCGCTAACATTTTTTTTTTTATTAAAAAGATTTTTTGTTACTTTTTTTTACTGGGATTTGTGTATAAATATTTTCAAAGTATTAAATACGTATATAAGGTATGTATATTGATCAAATATGTATATTAATTAAATATGTTTATTAATTATGTATACTAATTAAATATGTTTATTAATTATGTATACTAATTAAATATGTATATTAAATTATATTTATTGAACATGAATATAAAAAGTAAAAATGATGAAATACATCAAATATTCCAAAAGCTGGAATTTACGTTTTATAGACTGATGTGCATAATCATGATATCGTTGAAATGCAACAACATATAGCTAGCTCGTGTAGTCTGGTCGATGCAGAATGTGTATTCATGCACGTGGAATTGCAGTGCCGTAACTAATACCGATGAAAGTTATTACCTTCATATGGATGCGAATTTTTAAATTTTATTCCATAATTGCATAACTTCCTGGGGCTTGAACACGATGAAAAGCCAAAACAAAGTACAATCGTCGAACGCTCGGGCATATATTCCCATCGCAAACATTGAATTTATCCACGCTCTAAATAAAATGATACGTTCATAACCATTTTTATTTTGTTGTTGAACAAAATCAAAACATCCGGCCTAACGATCCTTCTCGTCAAACGACAATTCGCCATAACATTTTGGCAATCCTCTCTGAAATTCTGTTTCCAGGAATTGCTAATTCCCGGATACAGAATTTCAGATATCCTTCAAGTGAATTACAGAAATTAAAAATTTTCGTAAAGCGAATTTTTTAATGGCTAAAAAAAAACAGCCAAACGTTAAAGGCAAAAATGATTTGAAATATGCATGCCACTAGATCCGTCGAAATGTTGCTTTCGTAAAAAAAAATCTAGCCTACCAAGACACCAGACGACTGTAACAAAAAAAAAAATTTTGTCATTAAAGCTATCCACCGTCTACGATTATTCATGTTTTCATCCCTTGAGCCTGGCAACTGCGTAACGAGAATCGCAGTCTCTGGCTCGAACGTCTCGAGAGTTCTCATAAAGTAGCTGCGCCACTATGAATTTCCGTCTGGCATTCAGTCAAGCCAACCATGAAGAATTTCAGTGAAATTATCCAGGCAGCCTCGATGAAGCTGCGATCCTTACGTAAGCTCTCAAAGGAAAGCTTTCGCTCTTTCCCCCCTCTCCCTTTCATTTTACCAGCTATCTCGAATAGATAAATAGCCTTAATGACGATGTTCGTTAAGATTTCACGTGTCGCGAGTGACAATTCTTGGTCTAATTGCGAAACGTGGGAAGCTGACCGTTAGGCAGTATTCAGCCATTCAGGTTGCTGCAAAAGAGAGGTTAAATATCCAAGCGAATAAAAAGGAATGAAGAATGGTACAAAGAGGAAGAAGGAAAAAAAGATTCAAGCCTCGTAGAGAATGAGCAAGACGAGGCTGATTTTGGATCGGGGCATGTGTCAAAGTCGATCTCAATGAGTAGAGTGGCACAACCAGGTGTCCGTTCGCAAAAGCCACGAGAGCCCGTGGTCAGTTATTTTCTTTCAGCTCGAATTCTTCAATCTTTCTTGCATCCCCTTTTACCCCAGCCCCCCTCCCCCTGCCCATACTCCCCTCGCCTTCTGTCTCTCGGTTACCCAGTAGAAAACGTTCTAAACATAACACCAACCTGACACTCTCGTATTTCTCTTCGTTTTCTTCTTCGAGTGTGATCCGATAGAACAGGGTGAGTACACCGGCTTCACGCACTCAATCTTTCCTCCTCCCTGTCAAATTCCCTTTACCTCCCCTTGCCTAATGCTCTCCGCATTGAGAGACTGGTCAGAGTGCTTTCTCTCTCTTTTTCCTCTTCTGTTTCCTAATACTCTCTTGACTATTTATAACTTAAGAATGGCGCTTTAAGAGGAGAGATGGAGAGAGAGAGAGAGAGAATTGCGAACATTTCGGAACAGCACACCAAGAAAAGACAGCAAAGTATCAACGACGAGATGCAAAGCTCTCGTTCCTTCGACTTCACCTCGTGCGATCTTACTCGAATCCCAGACAACAAATTCCTTCCTTTTTTTTTCGACTTTTCTCAGCCAAATTCAGCGACGGAATTACAGACTTTTTTCGCCGAGTACGGAGTCGACCCAAACATTGGCGTTTTCCTGTATCTTTCAGCGAAGGGACTTTACCTAATTTACCTAAAAGGTCAGGGCAATCCGAAATCCAACTGGGCCAAAAATACCGCGTACAAAGTTGAGTCGAAAAAAAGTATGACTCCGGATTTGCCTTAACTAAATAATATCAGGCTCCAGTCGGATTCGAGTTTTTTCAATCGGGTCTAGAGTAGTTCAAGAAAACTCATTTACGTGCCTTGGTACAGTAAGCTTACAATGGACTCCCCACAATACAACTCCTACCTTATTCTCATCCGTTTGGAACAATTTCTCCGCTTTTGCACAAGGTCGTTCGCGGTCAAAACTATCTTCCCCTCCGCCCTCCTTCTCATTCAATTTCCGGCCTCCATTCTTTTTTTTTATCTCCGCTTTTGTGTTCCGGACATTTCGGTTCGCTCGAACGCGGACGAAGAATTAGGTTCGCGATGCAATATAGGGAACTCGTCACGCGGTATTCGCTGGAGCCAATTCGTCCTAGCGTCTGGCCTAACAGCCGTTTCCACTGCCAACCGAAAGAGCACGCTTTTTCGTGTTAATTTATTTTTCTCTTGCGTTCTCCAATTTTTTTTTTTTTCTTTCTTTCTTTTCTATTTTTTGTGCTTTCGGTGATGCAGGCCTCGGAGCCCGTCTAACTCGCCACGGTCTTACTGAAACGGGCGATGCGTAACGATGCCACAGTAATTAAAAACGACCTTTCCAACCCCTCGACACTGCGCGACTTCGCTTTCCTGAATTCGACGCGAAGCCGTCCCCTGACGAAGAGAGAGAAAAAGAGAGAGAGAAAATGGGGGGTGGGAGGTGGAGAAGGCACAGGAATCGTTGGGCATGCAGGGAATCGCACAGAGCGTTTTTAATTGAAAAAATTTCCGCGCCAACTTTTCTGAGGAGGGATAGGATGGGTAGGCGAACCGCTCGTTCAATTAAAAAACAATACCGAAGCTACGGGGGGGGAATGAGCCGCGCCGAGATTTATCATTTTTATCGTTATTTTCGATAAGTTATGAGTGGAAGTTTCGACAGATGCCAATTCGCACAGTTCGAATGCTTTTTCTCTTTTCGTAACCAATTAGTCCGTTGATGATTATCAACGCCTATTTTCACTCGAGACGAAGTGCGAATCAATGGGGTTTCAAGATGGCAACGTTGTAACGCGATTAGCATCGTTGTTTTTCAAATTTCGCTTATTCGCTTCGAACGCAATTCTTTTTTTGTTGCTTTCAGTATTTATCTTCATCTGGATAACGTTTTTTGTCAAAGACGAGAAATGTGGAAATGAAAATGTGAAATTGGTCAATACTTTTCGTCATCAGTTTCCAGTTCGTTTCACAGCATTCCAAAAGTATATTAGACATATTATATGCCGTTGAAGACCAATTATTAAAGTTTAAATAAACAGTCATGGGAAATCGAAAGAACAAATGGAACGATCGTCCAAAATAATCAACAATTAAATAATTGAATTCAAAATAAAAAAATTGAACCAACAATGAAAATAATCAACAATCAAATAGTTGAATCAACAATGAAAATAATCAACGATCAAATAATCGAATCAACAATGAAAATAATCACCAATAAAATAACTGAATCAACAATGAAAATAATCAACAATCAAATAACTAACGCAAACAAGCGTCCAATAATCAACAAGCAATTTTTTTGCAAACTTCGCAATTTACAGAGTTTGAAAAAAAAACAAATAAAGCAAGTAGTGGATAGGGTAAAAAAAAAAAAGATCAGACATTCCTCGTATCGATCGTCGCGGAACAAGAATGCGCCAAGCATTCTGGTTTACCGCGTGCGACAGTGGACACCAGATTGAGATCGTATTTCCGACATGGGGAAACTGAGACATTTCTTCCCAGACTCGCCCTGAGAAAAGAATGATGGACTTACGAGCTCACATTCCTCAATTAGGACATTCCCTCCATTCTCTCGTCATCCTTTCTCCTCGCACTTCTCATCTTTCTCTTATGCTCTTCACAATCCCTTTTTCCCTTTTTCGATTTAATTTTTCCTCGTGTACTGAGAATGCCACAAACTAGCATAATTAGATAATAGCTGATAATGGATACAACCAGACAAATTACTATTTAAATCCATTGAATAGCGTAATATTGAAAAGCCATTATCCGCCTACAATCATGTTTCCCTAAATTGAATTGTTTATTATTTCTTTAATATTTAATTTATTAATCATTTATAATTATTTATTTAATCGAATTTCTTAATAATGGAGCTCCTTAACCCCCATGTACAACTAAAAAAATAATCAGTGCATTGTTTATAACACAGTAGGTTTACATTGAATCAAAAAACCCGAAAATAGTAGTAGTAGTTCTAAAAAAACGAGGTAATCGTGAAACTCCTAGAAATATTTTCTTTCACCCTGAAACTTTATTTACCCTAAAACCACGTGGGCACTATTTTTATGACGTTGAAGCAACGTTTCAGAAATCGAAGAAAAAAAACCCGTTTTTTTTTTCAAAATTCTAGAGTTCTATAACCCCCTAATCAAGTAAATAAAAAATAACACGGATAATTAACGTTGACAGTTTGATCCACCAATAAGTGTTACAGAGATTCGAACGATCAGCTAAATTAGCTTGTAATCGTATCTTCCATGGATACTTACCAAAATCGCTGCATTACGAATAATCCCAATTGGAAATAGACCAAGAATCATTGAAGTGCCAGTTGAACGTGTGATTTAATGAGAATGGCCAAAGCGTCCATATCGTTTATCGTCCATACACTCATGCCACAGAGAAACCACGTTACCAAAATCCGTCCCTGGTTGTGGGGACCTCGCCATTTTGCGCTATCGAGGCTTCGTATAGTTCACCCGGGTTCCGTCACTGACAGGAATTTATAGCTCGTGTTTACAACGCGCCACGCGGTAGTTTCTCCCCACCGTTCCTCGTCGTAGCGGCCATTTGGCGCAGTACAGGACGTAGACAAAATAATTAACGTGACCTAGCACCAGAGGCTGCAGCGCCAATTTTCTCCCTTTTTTTTAAAATCCCTTCGCTCTCCTCCACCCCTAAAAAAAAAACGACAATCCTAACCCCCATTTCTCCCTCTGCAGTCACGTTTCCAGCCCTTATGTACAATCGAACCAGGCTCCACCTCTGGGTTCGTATTATAACCCTGGGAACGAATACTGCAGAGATTAATAAACGGGATAGGACACGAAACGTTGAACCTGTGGCGGTCGAGATCGATGGGTTGTCCATACCGTTGAACGAACGAGTGAGCGGATTATCTCGTGTCACTTCTACCACCGGTTGGAACTGGAGGACCAGAGTTATCGTCGCTGGTCTGCGAAGGGAAAGAGCTGCGGAGAGGGATAAGTGAAATATCGAGAGATGAAGAGAAACGAAGATAGGACATGGACCAGGGGACAACGGAGTGAGAAAGAAGAGAATGGAGATGGGAGAGGAAAGTTTAGAGGGCTTGGCAGGGCAAAAGGCCAGACTCGACGAAGCAAAGCAGGGATTTTAGGGAACATGGAGGGAGAGAAGAAGAGATGAAGAAATTGGCGAAAAGACAGCGAAGAATAGGAAGAGTAGAAAAGAGTAGAAGTGACAGGGCAGAGAGGAAAAGTGATCTAATTGACAGCGGAGCAAAAAAGGAGTCCAAAAGGGGATGGGGGAATGACGAGAGACAAGAGAAAAGGGGAAAGGAGGATTGGAGAAGAGGATCATAGATGTATAGAAAGAAAGAAATAAAGACAGAGAGAGAGAGAGGTGCGACGAGGCGAGAGCTCAGTGAGTACACGAGCCCACAAATTTGTCGCGCGACACGTAACGTCCCTCCTATTTTCCCCTTCAAACCTCCCCTGCCCACCCCTCTCCTCGTCCAACTCTTCACTAGGCCTAATGTTGCATGGCACGATGATCGTTCGTCCTGCCACAGATTAAAAGCTGCATTAGGCATCCCCGTTAAGCTCTCCGTAACGGCGGTACACCCAGCCCTTACACGGCTGCACGGCAATGAGAGCCACGAGAGTACGAGGCAAAAATGCAATTTGCGGATGACCCCGTTCAACCCGCATGTTGGCCACGGCGCACTCTGTTGGGATCTCTCTCTCTCTCTCTTTCTCTCTCTTTATCTCTTCTTCCATTACTCTCTATGCTTCTATTTATGCGCTTTTATTTAGATATTATTCAATACCTATCTTTTGATTTATTTTCATTATTAGTTTTAGTCTTATTTTATTTCTTACTCAGCTTTTTTTTAGTTCTAGTTTGGTTATTATACCTTTATTTTTCGTTACTATTTTTATTATTATTATTATTTATAATTATGTTATTACTACTATTGTTATTATTTTTTGTATTATGTACTCTATTTTTCAATATTTTCCCCGAAAGTCCGCTGGGTTACATTAAATTATATCAATCAATCAATCAATCCCTACCTATTTATTCACTCTGGATTCAAAAAGACCGGAAATTCACCTAATCTGATTGTCCTTTCCTGCCTTTTTCTCTTTGGTTCAGCATATTAGGAATTTGCAAAGAAAAACCGTACATCAATACTTATATCAGAGGAACTTCGCTGTGATAAGAGATACGACTCGATGAGTATAGAATAGAAACGATTTTCATTGATGAATTTTTATTGACAGTAAAGACTACCTTTAACTAAAAGATTTTTTTCGAGGATGAAAAATACCGATTATAGAGTACGTAGTTCTCAACGTAGAAACTAATCGGTGGTTAAGGTGAGACTAAATTAAGCTCGAGTTTGCTAACAAACACGGACTCACTAATACGCAGAGTTCGAAGACTTGCGTCATTGCTCGACGGAAGAGAGTAAGGAGAGAGGACGGGAGGGAAGAGGAAAAGGAAAGATTGCGAGAAAGATTGGTCGTATTCTAAACTCAAAATCGGCCCAACTTTAACCAATCAATTGATTCAGCTTTTGAGACCTTAAGTCGGCGAGAGTATGCCAAAAAAATGTAACAAGGAGTACGTGACAGGGTTTGACTACCCTTTTACCGAATTGTCTATAAAATGAGATTTTTAAGAAAAAGCATTATTTCAATTATTTTTCATATTTTAAATTACTAGGAACAAGTTACGATGAATTTTTAACGACATTCAATGACAACATGATGGGTATGACGTATCCTGCCATTTCTCGACGGGTTAAAGAATTTAAAAAGGACGAAAGGAAATTAGCAGGATTATTTACATTATTTTTTTTCTAGTTCCAGTGAACACCTGGGTCAAATTACATCCTCAAAAAAAGATCTTTTTTAATTCTTCATACGGCTTTTTCGGTCTGATTAAAACGCGAGAAAAATGCTGATATGAAATTACAGAGGTACATTCAGGTATGCACGAGATAGTGAGGAGGGGATTGTCACTCGACATTACTGCATCGTGGTGGCTCGAGTTACTCTTACATCTATCTTTATTTCTCTCTCTCTCTCTTTTTCCTCTTCTTACTCTCTTGGACCCTCTCATCTTCATACTCTGGCCTCAATTAATCCAAAGCAATCGGACACGTTGCCCAAGGCCATGAAGAACGACAATCAGACTGTAGCCCACATTTCAAGGTGGAATTATTTAGGCGAGTTAAAATTTAAAAAAAGCTATTAAGTGTGAGAGCTATTACGTGTGAGAAAAACGTGTACGGAGAATCTGAAAAACCGTTGATGGGAAGTTGATGAAAAAAGACAGACGTAAACTGAGTAAAATTAGTCGTGATGCTTTATTACTATAAATTGAAATATTCATTTATCCGAGCCAGTAATAATCCTCTGAAATCTTCGAGGCGTACCATCAACTAATTTCAAGGCATATTCTGGAATCCTATACCTGTTTCCCATTTCTACCAGTAGACGTATCCCCATATTCTTCTGATTTTTTGGTGTACAAGCGTTTCACTGAAAGATCTGTATCAAGGCCTCAATAGTATTGGCAATTTTCAATATAATAATGTACATCGTAAATACCACAGTAAATAAACAATAACGGGCGTCAACTCTTTCAATTAACTCGGCAACTTCCAACATTTTTAAAAAATCAGAATTCCCCTGATAAAACCATCCGTCATCATAAAAAAATGCAAAATCAGTCGCAACATCCAAAAAGAAAAGACACCGGTTCGTAAATAAGTACTTTCACGATCTACTGTAAACATCGAATAAAGCAGACCGGAAATGCATTCTTGCTCATGAAATTATTACATCGGCAGGCAGTGAAAATTAATCCAGGATTAATATCACGAAATATCATATTTTTTTTCTGTTCAACCGAGATATTTGTACGTAAATGCTAGCCCGTTATTCGCGACCGTATAATCATGATTAATTATGAATTTATCGCATGGTCGGTTAGTCAGTTATTTCCTCGTATTCTTTTTCCCTTTTTGCTCCGCTCGGGATCGAATAGGATCGTAGGTTGGGGGTTAGCTGTCCCGTAAATTGCATATGAAATTCACGTGAGGATGGCGATGCTGCGATAATAATAAATTGGGAGATTCGTGAAAGAGGAAACACACTCGAATCCGCAATGTGTAACCTTTCCACCATTCGTGAGACAGACAGAGAGCCAGGGGGAAAACGATCATATTCCGGAATGTATGCTAGGCGCTAGAAGCGAGAAGGGATGCTCGGATATGGTGGAAGGGGTTGGCTGAATGCGTAGGAAGGATCGATGGCGCGCAATCAATCATGCAAATTGGCGATTCGCGACAAAATCTCGCAATCCCGTTTAGGATTCCGTATGGTAATGCCGTTAATGCGCGACACGCAAGCGATAAACCCAACACACACCGAACCTCATCCGAGCCCCCTCTCGTCGGTTTCATCCCTTTGCGCTTGTCGACTGCTTCGTCGTTTCTCTCTCTCTTTATCACGACGAAGATCCACTAGAAAGAGAGAGAGAGAGAGAGAGAGAAAACCCGATCGACGAAAATTTACAAAACCACCCTTGAATCCTCACCCCGTCACGCCCCCACCTTTGCTCTTCCACGTTTATCCAGGTTCGATTGTTTATTAACAATTATCTCGCACTGATCTGCCACGCCAGCACGTGACGGGAGTTTTCGCACGCGCAACGTCCCCTCGTTGCTGGTGAGGGAAGTGATGGAGGGAAGGAGAGGTCGAGGGATAAAATCGAGGAGGAAACTTGAGGGAGGGTAGCGAAGGGCTTTGGAAAAGGGTAGGGATGTGCGATGCATGGAAGCATCGGGAGAAGAGTGTTTATGAAGCCGCGGTCAGGTTGCCCATTCGTTCGCACGTGGCGTTCGCCGCTACCCCACACTTCCGTTATACACATATTTTACTATGCTAAACCCACCCCTACCGTACTGCCCCATCCTGACTGATGATGAGCTCGTCGACAGTGAATGATGATTGCGGATCTCCCCCCGAGAGAATGAAGGTTCCAAACAAACAAAAAAAAAAACAAAAAAAAAAAAAGAACTCGGGGGAATACAGTCGAAGTGACAAACCGATCGATGTTTTTGATTTTCTTTTTTTTTTATTTCGCTTGGCGTTCTTGTTTCCAGTTCGTTCCATTCAATTGCCGGACGATCAAAAGTGACGTTTTCGTTTGTTTGTTTTTTTTTTCGTCCGTATTTTTTTTTTTTATTTACGAATGCAGAAGCAAGTTTTTGGTTCACTTTCGAAATCGTTGAGATTTTACCATGGGGAATGAGACGGGGGGAAAGTCTCTTTTCATTGTTGGAATTTTCATTCGTGGGGACTCTGAAACCGAAAAATAAATTATTATGCAGTCGGGTCGAAGTGGAATACGTGGGTGTGTGTATTCTACGTGAGGATTTGGATGTGAGTGGATGGATGCAGGGTGTACATCGCGGATAGAGAGTCGAGATGAATAATAGTGGAACGAGTAGCGTTGGCAACGAGCTCCATCACTTTCCCGTCGACGTTGCGAGTGATGCAGCGGGAGCTTCGAAACGAAGGGTGGTACAGATATATATAGTCCATATCCACATTTATGGTACCCTACTGTATGTCTGTGAGTATCGCTACAAATATAGAGACGCACGCAGGTGTACATGGGTGTACGAACGCCAGTGTTTGGGTTGGGCAATGGTATAGGACTGCTGCTCGTGACGCTCAACCCACCACCCCTGGGGTATTAAATCACTGCCGACTCAGGCCGCTCGCGGAACTCGCGAATACGTTCATGCCGTGTACCGGAATAGCAGAGAGAGAGAGAGAGAGAGAAAAGGAAGAGGACGCCGCTGCTGCTTCATCTATACAACCCCCTGGGCCATCGTCGACCATTCGCGGGAGATTTTCCATGCGCTCGAGCGACGTAACGTCAGTAATAAAATTCAATGTTTCGCATATACGACACCGAAATTACGAATTCGCGTAAAACGATCGTAGGATCGTAGGATCTAACAGGAGTTAGAAACTCACTGGTACGAAACAGCAAAAATTTGATAAATTTTACAAATTGCCTGGATCATTTACTTTCCCAAATGGCCTGCCCGGAAGTGGCCAACGGGTGATTACTTGAAGAATAAAAATCATTTTCAACTTGGAATTGGAAAAGTTGTTTCGTGAATCAAGAATAATGGAATTTTGCTCGGTCGCCTTTATTCACGTCAACGAACGTTTCGTCAATTGATAAAATATATCACGAGTGGAAATACTGTTTGGAAAAATTCTTCGAGAATTTTTGAAAACGAAAGAATTTGGATCTGAGGTTGAAATACTTCGTTCAACTTTCACCCTCGCTCGATTTAACGCGTTTATGGGAACACTGCTATTTGCTTGCCCCTAGGGCTCATCCGATGAGTTCGCACGTATATAAATACTCACTATACCCTTGTCATTCGAAAAACCGGTAACGCCATACCAACCTCATCCCTCTCACAACTTTCCTCACTCAATTGAACGAAATTCAATCGAATTAATTATCGCGCGTTGTTAATTACCGAATTCGGCCAATAAAACGCGAGCTGTGCAGGCAAGCAATGTTTCGAGAGGGAGAAAGAGGATAGAAAGAGAGAGGGAGGAAGGGAGAAAAGCGACGAGACCGAAGAGGACCCAGGCGTGAGAATCGATGAAAGGGAGCTTCGGAAGCCCGGAAGTGTACAATTACGTGTTTCGGTGTGTAGGGGAGGGATGAAATAGCATTTGAACGATTGTGGCTCTACAAAATGTTCGAAACATTGAATTTCAATTGCATTTACTTCGACACACACACACACCAGGGTTTACGCAGATACAACTACCCTTTTTTCTTTTTTTTTTCTTTCGTTGGAAAATGGATATGTGACCTGAAAAAAAAACAAGGAAAACGAAAATAAGATTCGTGATTTTTGTTTACCTGTGAAAGATGTCGAAGCTGGTGAGGCACTTGGATGATAAACAAATTGCGCAAAATCCTTTCGTTTTTTTTTTTTGCATTTTTCGACTCACCTGAAACACAATCATTGTACGATTTGATTAGAGAGTTTCCAAGTTTGATTTATCCTTACAAAATAATCTTGCTAATAAAATTAATTAATACGAATCTATAATTATTCATAAAAGTATATAGTGAATATTCTATAATGTGTATAAAGTGTATAAAGTGTTTATGAATATTTATAAAAATATTTATAAAAATATTTATCGAAGTGAATGTTTATAAAAAACCAATCTTTCGTCTAGTGACCAAGATTCCTATGATTTTTCGTTGCATGATCAAAAAGGATTAACAATAACGATCGTGAAAAAATTCAGTTTCACAACCTCGTAAAACTGCGGGAAAAAAAATCGCATCGATTTACAATTAACGTCAAATATAAATTGACCTCAGGTATAAGCACGCCCATCAAGAATTCTCAATCAAGAATCATTTCGTAACGACGATTCAGTATTTATGCACTTTTAGAAGTTTTCAACTGACAAAAAAAAAAAAGAAAAAAGAAACGTCCGATAAAATTAATGTTTGTTCGAAGTTGAAGGCGAAGGTGAGCCAAACTTTAGAGCAAAAGAAGGAAAGGGACAAGTTGCGGTGCCTTCCCTTGGGTGCGTTAATTATCGAAATTGCGAAGTCTCCATCGTCGCCGGACCGTTTTTTTTTTCAGTGTAGGCTCGTTCGAAACTTGTAATTACGACTAGCTATATAATTGCTCTTTTAATTACGCTCTCGTTTCAATTCGCGACAAGGAAAGAATCGTGCCCTTTCATGAACGTTTATCCCTCTTCCATCCAGGCATCTCTCTTTTTTTTTACCTTTCGTTCTACACTTCGGGGATGGCTGGAGAGGAAACGTGGAAGGTAGAGAAGAGAAGGTTGAGAGTGAAGGTAGAGTAGCTCGCAATCTTCACGATGAAGAGGAAGCAACAGCAGTAATGCAAATCTGGAGAGAGAGAGAGAGAGACGAATGTTTCATAAAATACAGTCCTGTACGCATATACAGGCTGTGGCGTAAATAGTGGTCCACCGTTAAGGATTCGATATACCAGCTAGTTAACTATAACATATTATTATTTTAACCATTTTTATCCAAGAGTTAAAAAAAATTTCGTAAAAAATTATTATTTTTTATGGATTGTATTTTATTAACGCCACACTCATTTTTCACGATTGCTCTATTATTCAACAGCATAGAACAGAAATGAAAAAAAATGTTTAATGGTTATTGTAGAAAATACAGCCAAATTTGTAATTAAAGATTATAAATTCGTCAAAAAAAAATAGAATTTTTGTTTTATGAAAATGGTTAAGATTAAAATATGTTATAATTAGTCCATAATGATCACTCGGGGTCCAGTGGACCCCAGACAAGTTTTATTGGGATGTACCATAGAAAGGTCGATTGAGAATCGAACTTGTGCTGTCATGTGTTAGTGCCTGAACCTACTCCAACACTATTTAATCGGTGGTAAAAATGGCGTCAGTTGTCTCGCAGATAGCAAATAGTGCTGTTCACGAAAATTATATTTTTTTTCTCGAAAATATACTATTTAAAAAGTTACATAGAGTAGGTTTTTCTGTCATATCGGAAAAATCAAAATGTATACGAATTTTTCAATAAAAATTGAGGTTTGTCTGTTCTTTTTTTCTGATTTTTTTTTCGCCATGTTAAAATGTTAAAACGAAAGAAAAAATGATTGTGTTACTTGAAAATCATATGAAATAGAATACTCGTGTAAGATTTGCGTCAATAAATGAAGTAGAACGCGAATAGTAAAAAGTTTTTCGGCATGGGGTCCACTATACCCCATGTGACCATTGGGTGGCGTACAGGAGGTGTGACCATTACGGATTAACTATTTGGTAAATTGAATCCTTAAGGGTGGACCATTATTTATGCTACACCCTGTATATATACGGAACACGGAGAAGGTAAAGCGAATGGTATCGCCATCTATACGAGCACGGTGAAAACTGGAAACGCTGAATACAACGCAAGGTCGACGACGTTGAAGATTTTCTGATAGTGGTAAAGAGGAGAGAGAAGTTTTCCTCGTGTTTCCAGTAGAAATAGATGTGAAGTGTCCACCGAAAAACACATAAGTGCCTACATAAAGCTTTCATCCAAGCATTTTCACGTAATGGTCCACACCACTCCTGGCAGTTGCGAATAACGAAAACGAAGAGTTTTCCACGTACTGGTATACACGACCAACCATTAGACGAGACGAGAGTGATTTCAGGGGGAACTAGGTTTTCCACCAAAGAGAAAAAAAAACATCTTAAAACAGGCTTCCAAAAATAATTAGAGAAATAAATTTCCCAACATTGTAATCCAAAACTCATTTTGAGAACTTTAAATGACTAATGGAAAATTAAAAATGTTGAGATTCTTTTTAAGCAAAATATTCCGAAAAATGTTATTGTATTGTATCGTCCGAAAAAAAGTCGAAAAAAGCCTCACTTGGGCGAACGAAAGTTTGGACCACGATTGCGACAATGTTATGTTTTTGGAAGATTTTGGAACTTCTTTTTGGGAACGTTCTCTCATTAATTATACTCGATTTATCCACATCAATTAAATAATCTAGTCGAACGTGAAACACCAGGTAAAGGGATAGAGTTGTTTCCAGATTATGACATGAAATTGGGGGAAAATAAGCCTCGGAGATTTCCGTCAATTATTAATAGTAGAGGCGACTGGGGCACTTATTAATAATAAAGCGTTAGGGTTTACATCACGTATTTCGTATATCTCCAGCTTTAATACCTCGCTTCCAGTAGTTTTTGAAAACGTATTTTCATTGATACTATGGGATGGAACAATTCATATAATTTCGTATATTAATTACACTCTAAAATTCTAACTGAACATATACAAAATGTTCCTGTAATCAATAAAAAGTCATCAAATTTTTTGATCGAAAATTCAAAACGTGTTAAAAATCTTAGATAAGATCATAAAGTATTAAGACTCGAAAAATATGGAAAAAGATTATGATTTTCTGTGATAAACTGCCAACCTGCAGATATTCCTGTAATTCCCTGTGCACTGGCTACGAGCTTGGATATTTGATGAAATTGTAAGAAAATTCGAAAAATCTGCGTCGCCGCAACAAAAATTCCTTAAGGCGAGAAACATATATATATATATCACAAACAGTCGATGTTGAAGCGTTTTCGAACCCAAGTTTCGCTCGGTTACGAAGGCGCGAGGAATTTCTCCCTGGCAATTAGCGAGTCGACGAGAGAACGTTTGAAACTCGGTCGAACGCATTTACTTAGCGTGATCGAGTTAGCGTATATACTCCAAGAAACCTCAGACGAGAGAGTAGAAAAGCTGAGACCTAAAGGTGGCAAAGACGTCAAGAGAGAATATGAGAGAGACAGAGAGAGAGTTAAATATGGATAATTATACAAATTAAAAAACATTATTACTGTGAAAAGCAGTAAGCAAACAAATCAAATTTTTAATCCATTCTTATCGAATGTAATCGAAACTAAAAGTCAAATTTACCTACACGAAAAAAAGGTACATTCTTTTTGAGAACAGAGAGAAATAAAAAATAGTCGAAATCAGCACGAATTTGTCGACAGATGTACATAAATAATTGTCCACAGGCACGCCCGAGATCAGAGAAGTAATCCTATGGCCACGTTCTCGAATAATCGTTGACGAAAAAGAATTCGCATAAATAATCGTTGAGAATAACGCACATACCTGATATTTATCAACGTGGCAAAGAAAATAAATTCTTTTCGCATACACGTGATATATTATTCAAGGGGAGTCGCTAGAAATTCCGAAAGTCGAGTTACCTCGTACGTTTTAGGTGAGCGAGCGTAGAGAATCGAGGTTTGGGTTAGCAGGGGATGAAAAGCAAGGAAAGGGTTGCCGAAGCTAAAACGAGATTCCTTTCTCTTTTCAACCCTCCTTTTCTCGCCCGGTCTTTCTCCGTCTCGTGCTAAATCTCCCCCGAGGGTCGCGAGTTATCCACTCGCGCACACTTCCGGTCGTTATTTATGAGGCGTTGGAAGTTTGCTTCCGCGTGTGTCTCTCGTGCCCTGCCGCCCGACCAAAACTCCGCGCAAACTAGACTGCCTTTATTCCCAACTTACGGAAGTTGAATGCACGAGAAAGGCAAATGACAGAGGTGGAGGGAGGCACCAACCGCCAAAAAGGTGGAGAGTGTGAAAGAGATAAGAAATAAATGAAAAATGAAAAATGAATTGAAAAAGCAAAAGGGCAGACTGGTATAAAAGAATTGAAAGACATGTAGAAATAACCATTTAAACAAGCAATCCAGATGAGGACCAAAGTTGTTTTTATTCGAATCACAAGTTCCAGCAAAGGTATAAAAAACCCTTGATTTGGTAAACCAAGCAAAACGATCTAGGACGACCGAGTGCTTCAACGTTAAAAATCATAAAACACTGACCTTCGTATTAATCGATATCACCAAAAGCTAGAGTTTTTTAAAAATCGACCTTTCCTCTCACCGAGCATTATTGATAAATCGTGCAAATTAACTGCACGAAACCCAAACGATTTTTCTACCGAGTCTAAAAAACCAAACGCCGTATCTCTCAACATCACGAAAACGTTGATTGGCAAACTTGAAAGTTGAACTTTCATGGAGCGTATCAACGGATAACAAAAAGAAGAAGAAAAACAAATATTAATATCCTTTAACACGAATCGATGAAACGCTCGACCCTCCTGAAGTCTCAATCGAGATACAAGTGGGTTGGTTCAGTTCGCAATGAACCGTTCAGAATTCATGACGACCCTTCGAACTCGCGAGCCCTTCATTCGACACGAGCACCATTTTTTTTATTCCTTTTTTTTTTCATTCCCTCGCAACTGGTTTACCGCAATTGCTCATCGTACAGCGTTGTCCACAAATACATCGCGCGGTTATTGAATCGAAGAGGTCAAGATAGACGAAAAAAAAAAAGAAAGAAAACAGGAATGAGAGTTTGGTCATTAGAGACGACGTTGAAACCCGGCCGTTTAAATTACCAGGTGGATATTACTCGACCATACGTTTCTCGGAGTGCCCTTACGTACCGGGGAGCGACGGCAGTCCTATGCTACTCTATGCACACATACTCATGGAATATTTACATCAAACGCTACGTTCCAGCTATATTCAGCTTTAACGTATATACTAGTCGCTCGGAAGGTGGAAGCAAACGTCAAGAAGGGGTCATTTCTACTAGAAGGAGTTTGCCGTCACTGAGGTAGCTCGCAGGAGGGCTGGAGGCGGCGGAGGGTTGGGTGGGCCCAGTGTAGTGTAGGTCAAGCATGAATAGTTGATGGGCGAACGGTGGGCTCGACTTAACCGCAGACATCGGGTCTCTGGAGCGCGTGCTTCTGCTGTACAAAACGACTCTAGCGTCTGGACGTTTCCGTTCCTGAAGTACTATATGCAACCCTGGTCTAATCCTGCCAACGGAGCTTGCTCCTGTTTACCTTCGCTCGTACTCTTTTTTTTTTTTTGTAATCCCTTCCTCTGTAATTTCGATGGAATCGTTTTCACTCACCCTCTCTGCGTCAAATTCTTGACGCACTAGCTACACGAGAAAGAACCATAGGTTGCAAAGATCAGTGAAGCTCGGCTAGCGAAATCCATGTTCGTCAAAAATCGTTAGTGACATCAGGCATATCGGTATTCCGAGTCATCAGTGGGCATGGTGATATTGATCCGTGTCTAACATTGAGGTTGGTTTTTCAATATTGTAAATATGTTCACTGAGTCGAAGATATGAAGTTCGAAGTTTGAAGTTGTCTTTGTGCAACTTCGATTCACATTGCTTTTTCCAGTTGGGGAAACGATCGTGTGTGAAACTCCAGAAATCGTAGAGATCCGAGGAAATTGTCGATGATGAAATGGAGAAAGGTACTCGACCCATGTAAAGCCCAGAGCTTAATAAAGTCCATGTTTAAAATATCCGAAACTACAAAGTCGAATGGATTGAGCTCTGATCGTCAAAAAACAAAAAATGTTTTCAATATTACTTAGTGAATCTTTTTTTAATTGTATTTATTTTCATTGTATTCTTTTCTTTATTCTAATTATACCTAGTGGTTTATCAGCACTATACACGATGTTATCAAAATATAACTTAAAAAATTGAAGATTTTTTGTAGAAAGTTACAACGGGTATGGCCTTACTAGGAGCAGTGGTCTGAATAAGGCCCAGAAGACACATTTTTAAAAAAAGCTTATAGTTAACAGTGAACATTGTTTTCTGAACCAAAATGATTATAAAAACTTTGATAATTGAATAAACGATCAAATAAACATGTTTATTTTATTTCAACACTCATAGTTTTTTCGTTGTACTTAAAAACAAATAAGGGTTATACATGGGTCAGTTACCTAACTTTGGATATCCGATTATCGCGTCGTCCCAATGAGTGGCCGACGAATGTCCCTCTCGTCACGGACAGGCGAGTATCACGAGCGTTACTCTCACGATGAATCTTTGATTTGATACCAACCCTCGAGTACCTTCGAGGGTTGGTACACGATTTTACAGCAAGTGCGTTTCCACTGCGCCAGTCACCGGATTTACTGGAATCGACGCCAAGGGTCGACAAAGAGAGAAAGGGTGAGAAAAAGTGAGAAGGGGCGAATCGAGATACACGTTGAAGGTATACGTGAAAGGTGAAGGTAGAAGGGAGAGATATAGAGTTCGTTATGCCGGTTAACCCGGTAATTAATTTATCGCGCGCAATCTCTCGCACCCTATATCGCCACTGTTTCGACGACCCTCTCTTCTACCCCAACTTCCCATACACCGATGTCAATAACGACCGGTAGAGCTTTAGCTGTTCAATTCTCCCTCTTTTCCCCCTTCAAACCTTCTCCCTCGTTTTCTCTTCATCGTCCTCCTCGTATATGGAAGTACGCACGAATACGCGTTCCCGTACTACTCTATTGTACAGGTCCGTATGAACGTTTCTATACATACGGGATGGCTACACACGCTATTAGCTCGGTCAATGCCACGCAACGAACACGAACTCGGGGTGTTAATCAAGGCGTACAACGTTTTCCTGCTTACTTTGACGTACTCCCGTCACCATTATTTCATTTGTGTTCTTCTTCAATATGTAGAGTCATTCGAGTTAACCCTCTGTACCGCCACTGTGTCACACTTCCCTCACAAACCTCTGTTTATCAAAATGAAAATATTTCTTCAAACCTATTTTGAGTCAATTAAACTTATCTGTAACGAACCAATGTGTAAATTCATATTTTTCAAATGAATAAATAAAAAATCAATTTTTTTAGAAATACGTGTATTTTTATTTCTTTCGATAATCATTTTTAACTAATTATTTTATAAAATGTATATATTGCCCCACAGAGAGTTTAGTATATGCTCTTTAAGGGTCGAGTTAACTCTCTGTACCGCCGTGTCAAATTTCCGTCACAAACCAATTCTCTACCTATTAAAATGGAAATATTTCTTCAAACACATTTTGAGTCAATTAAACTTATCTGTAACGAACCAATGTATAAATTCATATTTTTTCAAATAAATAAATAAATAATCGATTTTTTCAGAAACACGTGTATTTTTATTTCTTTCGATAATCATTTTTAACTAATTATTTTATAAAATGTATATATTGCCCCACAGAGAGTTTAGTATATGCTCTTTCCAATTATGCAATAATAAAATAAAATAATAAAAATAATTGGAATAATAAAATAGTTGGAATAATAAAAATATATTGGTCAAATTTCGTAACAGTTCTTAATGACTCCGAAAGAGCGAGATAAAAATCATTTGCAGTAGATTGGGTACAGTTTTTTTTTCTATTGATTCGAAAAATGCTTTGGAAGAAGTGAAGCACTGTGTTAAAAGCAAAATGGGAAAAATTACAATGCTGAAGTGACATAATAAAGATAGGAGTACTTTTTACACCCGAGAACGTTACTCTCAGAAGCTTATTTCTTTTTTATGTTTCCTTTTCGACGTTGCTCATTGGTGTCTCGACTATAACGGACTGTTAAGTATAGTGCTCGTACCAATGCTAATAGAAAAAAATTCGAGATAAAGAAATTTCTGAGTTATTTTATTTTCAAATGAAACGATTTCATCCTTGAGTTGAGCTATGACGGAGTATCAAATGTGTATTCATGTTTCGCTCACGCATATTGCATGCTTCGCTTAAGAATAGAGGAAACTTTACAGGCGGATATAGAATATAATTTGGCATGGAATAAAAAAATAAAAATATAGGTCGACCTGACCTCCACAGAAAAGCAATAATTGAAGACCGAAAGTCACAGCAGTTACACGATTCTAATAGCCAATAAAATGGACGTTGGAGCCTTACATTATTTCTAAAATACTCCAATATAAAATAACGTAACGTTTATTTATAATATTTCTTTTAATACCTTATTCGTCTTTGCATATTAATAAATCGATAAAAAAAAATTGTCTCACTGCTTCAAACGACAAATAAAATATATTATAATCCAATATTTAATATTTAATATTATATACATCTAAAATCCTTTTTCCTGTCCAATCGTCCGTAGCTTTTCGATCTTTCAACTCCCAGTCTTTTATCATTGAAATATCCAGTTCGATTCAGTCGGGGTTAAAAAATCGGTTGGAAAAGATTAATCATCGGTCGGTTAGAGCTCGTTCGTTGCCCACAATTATTTTGCCAACCCCCTCCCCCACTGTCATTTGTTCGTAGCCCGCCATGTTTGGAATTTATCAGGTGCACCGAAAGTGAGGGTTGAGGGTGGAATAGCCGGTGTTATCGAGCCGCGATCGCTTTTCATCGATTGATTTCGAGAGGAGCAAAGAGGAAGGGTTGGCTTCAGCGTAGGCTTGAAGATAAAATAAAATTAAACTCGCGTGTGTACGGGCTTGAAGCGAAACAAAAAGCGCGCGAACGAGCGGCATCGACGGTATTGTATATAAACGACAGAGAGAAAAAGAGAGAGAGAGACAAACAGAACTGCCTAAATTTAATGTGGAGCGAGATGGAAACTCAAGAGCGATGTTGAATGCGCTTTATATAGGGGTGACACAGGGGCTAAAATTTTCGCTGTATTTTCCATCAACGGCTAGTTCCAACGACAACAGCAGCAGTGAGCATTCTCGCGTTTGGTGAAATCACTACGCTTTCTCTTGTGTGCTTTGCGTTATTCTCCCTGTTCATATATACAGGGTGGGTAGAAAATCGTGGATCAAACGAAACAGGGCAACAGTTAGGGTTATTTGCAGTAAAAAATATTTTTGTGGCAGAGCACTCACTTGATATCTTTAAAAGTTATGACTATTTGAGTGATTTTTGAAAAAAAAATACCAAATTTGTAATAAATAGGCAATTAGAGTAAAATTGGTACCTATTTTAAAACAATAAATGATATTTAGTAGCTTCTAGGAAATGTATCATCACTACAAAAGTGCTTTTGTGATAGTAGGGACCACGATTTATGAGTATTGACACTTTTTTTCAATATCTTTTAAGTCTCACGTAAAATTAATTGTAACTTTAAAGCCTTACTTTAAAAAAAAAATTGTACTACCAAAAAATGACTCTGTATTAGAAAAAAACTTGCCAATTTAATGACGATTGAAACGAGGTGTAACACATAGCAGTTTGTAGCTTCATTATTTTTTTTTTCACGATCACTCAAATAGTCATAACTTTTAAGGAGATCAAGTGAGGGCTCTGCCACAAAGACATTTTTCATTGCAAATAACCCTAACTGTTGCCCTGTTTCGTTTGATCCACGATTTTCTACCCACCCTGTATATACATATTTACCCACATATATATATAAATATATATATACAGAGCACCAAGCTTCCGAAAAATCCACACGCCATTAACCACAGTCCTTATCTGGCCGCAAAAACAACGAGCTCGAACCCCTCCTACGGACCTTTTCAGTGTTCTCCATTCAGTGACGCCAGCGATGTAGGAAAGGGGACAAGAGGGACGGAGAGATGAAGAGCGATTATTGCACCCCCAAATAGGGTACACAGTTGAACGATGGGAAGGGGTCGAGAGGGGAGCCCGGCAATACGAGGGTGGAGGTTTCAACTTGCGTGACAATCCTCCACACAAACATTTCGCCTATATATATTTGCAATTCAGTTTGCCAAAGAGTAGTGAATTTCGAAGAGTGTGTGTGTAGGCGTAACACGTAATTTCGAAAGTGCCGAACGGGCGATATCTCTCTATTTACGTCGACGTGACGAGCTTTGTTGTTGTAAATGCAATAAGGATATATTTTATCGAGCTTTCGATGGGCTACGTCGAGTGACCTATATCTATGGAAAGTAGACAAATATGCAGATGTATTTTTTTTTAGTCGGGTGCTTTGGGACCCACGTAATTGAGGAATCTTTCGTTGCGTGATTCATACATTGAGAAAAGAGGTCATACTTTGTATTTTTGGGTTTTGTAGTGGAAAAAAATTATCTTTTTGATTGCAAGGTCTTATTTTTAGAACTGTGAATATTTCGAGAATGGATACGGTCATACGTGTACTACGTATGGGACATACTTACCAGATGATTCAGAAGCCATTTTTTCGTTGATTAAAATAACTTTATTCCTAACTGATTTGTAAAAAAAAGACGTCTCGAGAACGTACGAAAAAATGTAGAGATAGGAGACGCAAAGAAAAGAAGGTGCGACCTCAAACACGTGGCCGGCTCGTTCATTGTTCACCAATGAGTAATATATTATTTTATTTTTTATTAATTATTAAATTTTATTACTTATTAAGTAATAAGTAATTTTTAAAAAATCAAAATTCGCAAGGTTCCAAATCGATCGCGTGTAAAATCGGGAGCTCATCATATCCCATCTATAAAAAAATAATTCTAAACCGGCTCGTTTATTGGACCCAAACTATTTTATAAATTCTAAAAAATTCCTTATTTCCTAAAACTGATGAAACACCAATAACCCAAACAAACTTATTCCCAAACGGATTTCTATTTTCTCCATTTCCGGATATACGATTCCATCGTTTCAGCCAACAATTTGATGAGCAAAAAAAACATTTTTTCACCGAGCGTTCTTTTTATCCCCAAAAATACGAATCTTGTTCGGGGGTGGTTGTCGATGAGTGGAAATATATTAGAGGAATATAAGGCCATTGGCGTTGGACAAGTTGAGCAACTCGACGGAACGAAAGACGGGCATTATCGCGAGTATAAAATATATGTACGAGTCGAGCACCGAACAATTTGATAGATTATAGAGGTTTACTGTAGAGATGCAAGCAATTTCGATGCAGTCTCTTCTCCCTGCCTCACCCTTCGTCAGTCCCTCTCCAGTTCCGTTTTCCAATCGGTTGAGCTTCCACGAAGTTTCCACGTGTGCTTTCGGATTTTCGAAGCTCGTGTGTCTGTGTCACGTGTACACATTTCGTTTTTTGAAAACGCTGCTCTGCTCGATTCACGTACGTGTATTTACGGAAATACGAATTTGAAGACGTTCGACTTCGAGGACTGTCCCGGAAGTGACGTTATAAGCTGGTAGCCAACGTTGAGTCGATGTGGCGAAATTCGTAATGATTTTTCCCCATTGGTACAAACCTGGTGTACACAGTCGTGCGTACTCAGGAATGCTGGGATGGGACATGGTACACAGGCAAATGAAAAGAGACAGAATTTCAACATCGCCAGGTCTCTGACATTTTGCATTTTGTATTCCACATTTTGCGTTTCGACGTGTGTGCCCAATTCATGCACGCTTCCTGCACGCCTCCCTCGTTATATTTTCACGTACGTGAATGTGTACCTCCATACCTAACCATGCCTTGACAAACGATACATTTTACTCGTGCAGATCTTGTCAGCCCACGGGGCAATCCATTCCAAATCGATCTCGTACCTACATCGGTTTCTTTCGTTTATTTCGAATTATTTTTGGTAACGACGCTGATGGAAAGTTTCGAAAGTTTTAGCAGACTTGTTGGAAACGATTTCAGATGTGCTTTGTGAAAACTGGACTTGGCAAATGTGTAATCATTTTTGGATTATATGGTAGCTTCATTGTCATTACGTTGCAGCTCGTATCATTGGAATAGAGTAAAAGTGATAATCTTGGTCTTAAATTTTCTTCGCCGGATTCGAGATATAGAAATTATGCGTACGTTTTTTTTCGTAACGTTATTTTACGATGAATCTGTTATTAATTATTATTAATTTATTTATCATTTTAATATTATTAATCAATAATTTTATTAATCAATCTGTTATTTATTAATAATTTTATTGATAATAGTTATGAATAATCTGGATTTTCAAAATATGATTTTTCGATTATGAAAATGGAAAGTGGAACAACGAAAAAGAATAATTTTTGCGATCCTATAACGTCAATTTTAATTGGACTTTATCAGCTGATAAAATTTTTAATCTTCGTCTGTTTATTTTTGTATTGCAAATACTCGAATTCTTCGTATCTCGTTAAACAAATTTTAGTTGTTAATAAAGCGAAGATTTATTGGCTACATCCAGGTATCTCCAAAGTAGATTCTGGATATGTTCGAAGTTTTTACCTACCGGAAAAAGATGATTTTTCAGATAATGTCGAATCGAGCTGGATAACCTCATATATGGATTTGGTGAACCTTGCTACGGAACCGGATGGATAAATTTAGCGTAAATAATTCGGGGACATTTGCGTTCAGCCCTCTCTCGATTTCCCTGCTATCCATCTGTCGCAGTGCAGACCGGAAAGGTGGATCACCACATACGACTACAATCTACTAATTTTATCTCCCCCCCCCTCCCCTTCCGCCCTTTTCTCTTCCCCAATTTTTCGTGGACGTGTACGTGAAACGAGAACACGGAAAACACGCTAGAACTGGAGATGAACACGACTCGCTTGTAAAGAAAATAGGTAGCACAATTTTCTTGTCCCTATCGATGTGACGTTCAATATAGACCCGAGTGAATCCTTTTATCTCATGCGGAAACTCTGCGGTTTACTTACAGATCGATTGACGTATACGACAATTGAAAAATCGAAGTAAACGACTCTTCATAAATTATACCATCGATACTGCCAACGGTTTTCGTCATTGATGCAATTCCATGAAGTATGAACGAGACATGTCTACTTTATATATAGGGTGTCTATATTGTATTTCAATATATTCTACCGCCTTTCTTTCGTTTTCTCGTTGTGCATTCTATAATTTTCTTATTTTGCGATATTTTTGGGTTTCTTGATTTAATTAGTAAATATCGTATATTATTAAAAGTATTCAGTGTCAGTAAGTATAGAGCACATTATAATATTGCTCAGTATTACTTAGTATTAGAAATTATTAAGTATTTAATTAGTAAGTGAAAATTCACTGCTCGTTATTCCGATCTCGAAATTTTTTTGTAATCTTGCAATCAATCTAATCTTTAGTATATAGTGTTTTCTTTTTAGTGTTTTTTTTTAACGGTTTTGGAATATTGTAAATATTTGTTTGTTTGAAAGTTGAACTAAAACATGAATTATCAATAAAGTTTTTAAAGATAAAATCTGGACAAAATAATTTTCTCTCTCTCTCCTTCTCCTCCTTTGAACCCAAGAAATTGCTACCCTTCTCGAACGTCGTGCGACGTAAACACCCAAGTTTGTTACTGCCAACAGTTCGCCTACGTCGTCGTATCTGGTCTACAGGGAACGAAACGGAGCTAGGGATCAGGATTCTCGAAAAAAAAAATGAAATAAAAACTAGGAGTAAAAAAAAACAATCAATTATCGAGGAAAGTTGGCTACGAGGAGAAAAAGTGAAGCAGAGTATCTGCTCGTTGTCGGGCGATCCTTTGCTATCAGTTTTCTTTGGTCTTCTCGCGAGCCTGAGTTACCCTGAGTCTTGGAAACTTGTTCCTGCAGTAAAACTCCCTCAGGGATGGTTCTTGCATAGACCACCTGGAAATTACACTCGCCAGGATTAAACGACAATAAAGAAACGACCCGAAAGGATAGTATATATATTTATTTTTTCCTTTTTCATCGCACTTTCACGTTTCACTTACCACCTTGTTACAAGGAGGATCATATCTTAAACAACAATGAAGTTCTTCTTATTATTATTATTATTACACTCTAATTGGCATAATTGTTTATAATATAAGATTTATCAACAAACAAACTGAAAAAAATGACGTTTTTTTCGAAGGAATTCATTTTTGAAGAATCGATCCAACAAAATAATTGGAAATTTGGTGAGTAAGGGTTTTTTCGGTCGCTGATTACGAAGCCGATGTTAGATTCGCGTAATTCGAAATGGTCGATACAAAATAGCCGACGTGAACACATAAGTTCGAAAGATTCATTGATTT
>JAPYZJ010002115.1:0-40725 GCA_030522765.1 Ophioninae sp. B BG-2022a
ATTGATGACGTTTTCATCGTTTAGTGACGTTATTGATGACGTTTTCATCGTTTAGTGACGTTATTGATGACGTTTTCATCGTTTAGTGACGTTATTGATTACATTTTGTATCTCAGAGACACAACGAACAGGATTTTTGATCCGTTCGATTTTCGAAATGTTCTTTGGCATATATGAGCCATAAATTCATCCCTATCGATGCGGGATAAACCTTCAAGACAAGGTTTTGAAATTCGATGAAAATACGAAACGGGAAACAAAAATGGATTTACGTTTGTTGAAATTCGAAAAATGGGAACTTCGAGCCCATGACGATTGACGATTTTACGTTTTGATTTCGAATCGATGAACCGATCGGCGCCGAGATGAACAGTTATCATTGGAAATATCAAAAAGTTGGAATAAGCAAGGCTTGTACCGTGATGTATTTGATCGGAGAGGTACCCTGCTCGAAACGACGTTTGAACGTCTTCTGGAAAGTTTCGTGAGGCATGAGATAAACCGCCATCGCTTGCACGACCGGTATCCTTTATGCAGTCGGGGCCACGTAAAATGGAGATGTGTAGGGGTTAAGCTTTCGCAAACTTTCAACAAACATTTCATCGTGCGGCGTACCGTCGCTTCTACTCGAGAAAGCGAGAGAGGGCAAGGTGCACGAGGTAGAAAATAGGGGTGGAAATATCAACCCTCCTCTCGTCGGAGACTTTGCAAAATGATCGTGAAGGATGTAACGAGACTATTTTCTCCCGTTATACTTCGTCTCAGCGTTTAATAGCGTTTAATGTACAGCCACTGCTACGCCCTTGCGCGATCTCCACGATTCTTCGTAATCGCAGCCCCCTTCTGGGGTATTTAATCTGTACAGGCTAATCCAAAAGTTCATTGAAATGAAAATACCTATGGTCTTCAAGTTCCCAAAGAAATTTTGTCGCCGAATTTTTAACTTTCATTATTTTTTAAAATGATGTTTCGTTTATGTAAGCAGGTAAAGAAGATCGCTGAATAAAAATTCTAGAAAATTATTCGAAGCTCGAAAAAATGTTTTAAAAGTCAAATAAATGTCTTGAAGGTCAAAAGATTGTTTTAAAGGTCCAACGAAAAAAAAAATGTTTTGGAAGTTTAAATAAAATGATTTTTCTTAAATTTCGACAGTTCAGACTTCGACTACACAAATAGCGAATTATTTCTATTTCAAAGACATCAGGTGGGCCGAAGACATCAACCTCATCTGCATTCCCTTTGACTGACTTTTTGCAGCCTGTTTTTTTTAGAAAAAAAGGACTGCATTCCTTTTTTCGTTTTTGATACTTTCGTGCTGCTCCAAGATTGCAATTTTCAGCTCCATTTTCTTTTCCCTTCTCGACGCATCGTCGATCACTTGGAAAAGTGAAATAAGGGCGGGATAAAGGTAAAATAAGGGCAAGGACGTTGGCAGAAGAGCTTGCCTTGGCACTCGTTTCGACAACCCATCGAGGATTTTCGTTCGCGGACACTCCGAGTTGTTGAAACTCCCCTTCAATTGAGCCGGGACACTTTCCAAACACAATTTTCGTTGCCGCAAGTTTATTTCATCGATCCTCGGAATTTGACTTGTAAATTTGCGCGTGACCTGCGCCCGAGAAATTTATTCGATATGGGCGTTTCGAGCTCGAGAACTAGGGGCCACAGCTGCAAATGAAACAACTTCAAATGGTCCCCATTTTTTACGTTTCCAAACACTTTTTTTTTGCTCGCAATTGCCGAAAGAGAAGCTTCCATTTGTTTTTTACAATTGTCGGAGAGAGATTTTGGCAAATTGGTAAAAAAACAATTTACGAAAGCAAAATGATCCATTTTTACCAACAAAAATAGATGTTGGCATAGTCGGTGCAAAATGAGGGTTTTTTCATTATTAGTTGTTGATAAACAGGATTTTCTTCAGAGTTGCTGCAAAAATGGGATTTTGTTTGCAATTTGTCGAAAATTGTAATTTTTGTTTCACTATTAGAGGAATCTTTCGAATTCATAATTTTTGCAATTTTTTTTCGATTTTCGGATTTTCATTTCCAATTTTGTGGATGTTTTTCGATTTCGGAATATTTTGGTAATTTTGCGACCTTTTTTTTCGATTTCAGAAAAAATGCTGTACAATAAAAATAAAAAAATACAACAGCGAATCAAATAATTGCACCGTATGAGCGTGCGGTGCCAAGATATTTTTTTTTGCTGGAACAGCTCACATACATTTGAATAATATAAGAATAAACGAACTCTGTCGCAGGAAAATACGCTCAAATTTGAGCGGGAGAACACGCGAACGACTTGGGGCACGTACATCAAGCTCTGAGAGTCAAAAGGGCGTATGCGTCTCAGCGTGGACACTGCGGATTTCAGAGATCGATACAGGACGCAATGGGATTGCGGGTTAGTCGAACTTTGTACCGTCGAATAAAAACGAGGTCGAGTAAACTAGTTAGGATATTCCAATTCCGTCGGATTACGTACTCAGTCTTTCTCCTGTTAAAAAAAGTGCTGCGCGAACGTTTTAATTTTCCTGTTTAATGGCGTTCATTTTTTTATGTTTTTTTTCCATTCCTGATTGAATTTGAATAATTCTACTCTTTTATTCTAGTCGTTATTTTTATTATAATTCAAAATCGGTGCAAATTCATTTTGCCTAAATTTGCATATTCGAGGGATCGAAAAAAGAATTATTTTCGTTGCTTCCGAATGATGGAAATGTCTAGCATCTCAAATAGCTAATTAAATGATGACTTGGTATCTAGGAATGTTTATTTTTCACTTTCGATAATAATCGAAGTCAAATTCGAGGATATTGGCAGTTGCTTGACAGATATTGTTATAATTATTATTTATTAAATAATATTTAAATTCAATTAATGCGTTTACATCAATATATTACTAATATTAATTCATCTTTAAACTAAATCTTTCATTTTTTTATACCAGTTAATTTTTTGTATTTCAGCTCAATCTGTCGCTCGATCCTGAGTCTTGATCACGAAATACTTTCAGGATCAATCGTTTTGTAGCCATTAGCGTTCGCAGCAATTTTTTAAAATAATTAATGTATTATTTACTTTATAAATACGGTCAAGATTTATCATTTTTCAAATATTCAAGAATTTTGAAGATTTTACAATATCCATCCAGCGATACCTCAATATCCTTTGTAAAAAGAGAGAAAAAGTTTTTTTTATCGTATAAACGTTCTCGTTCTTTTGCGTAAGAGGGGATCCACAAAATCGTCGAATCCTGCTGAGACCCATTCGTGCACGACCAACTGGTATCGCGTACACCTGGAGAATCTAATTCCATGCAAATTATCTAATTGGCATGAAAATGTGGACTGCGAAAAAAAAAACGACCAGAGAGAAAAGGGGAAGGATAAAAGTGTGTCAAAAGGCGGAAAAGAGAAGAAAGAAGGAGCATGGGAAAAAAAGAGAATCCAAGAATGATGAAGAGTAAAAAAAGAACGGAACGACCATGGAGAGAGCACGAATGAGGAAAAAAAAAAATATTGAGAAAAGCGAGGAAGAGGAAGAGGCGAAAAGGGGTAAAAAGATTAAGGGTGAGTGAGAAAGAAAGCACGGAGAAACAAGAGGAAAAAAGGATTATGAGAGAACGGGGAAATGAGAAAAAAAAACGTGGGAAGAGAAAAAGAATGGAATTCAGAAGAGATTGAGGAAGAGAGGCAGGTGTTCAAGGGTGGATCGCATGGAGAAAGACGGAGAGTTAATTTTCTCTTATTGACTTGTTGGTCGATGCCGAGTTTGCGCGGACGAAAACCGCGAAAATAATGAGGCAATATGTTAATTGAGCTCAAAGTCTAGGAAGTCCTGCGTGAAACACGACACGGCTGAGAACGATCACGAAAGGGTGAGGAGTTTCACATTATATTCGGTCGGTGGGTTTAATGGTTGATTGGTATTACGAGTTTCTTTTATGAAAAAAAAGTTCGTTTTCTTTTTTCATTTCTTTTATAAACAAAAATGTTGGTGTCCTTTTTTCATTTCTTTTATAAATAAAAATGTTGGTTTTCTTTTTTCATAAAACAAAGCTCGACATTTTTCGTACAGAACAGCTTTTGGTAATTCTATTTAGCTCTTCAACGTCTTTTCCGAAATTCACAATTCCTTTCGATCAATCCTATAGCTCACAGTTACGTGAAACGAAGGGGATGAAAGTGAAGAAAAATGATTTCGAAATTGACAATTTGGTAATTTTATTGTATTAAAAATACATTGATAATTCTTGTCAAGAAAATACGAAAATAAAAATAATAAATGACGAAAACAATTACGAAAAATAATAAATAAGGAAATCAATTTAGAAATTGATAATTTGATAATTTTCTAATATTACAAAAAATGTAATAATTCTTGTAAAGAAAATATGAAAAATAACAAATTACGTGAATGGGGAATTGCGTAATACTCTTATAATTCCTCATGAGTCCTCAGGATTAAACGATATATCGATACATATACAAGCTAGTTCAAAAAATCCGAGTTTCTTTGGGAATGTGAACGAAAATGGAAAAAAAACATCGTCAATAGGAATGGATGAAAAACGACCTAATTACTTAGTTGATTCGAGAGGTATACCATTAGTCTCTCAGTTCAACGCTTCGAATGATTTTCTTGCTAGGCGTCAGACCGCTCTGATTTTCCGGCGTGTTTCGTTCGCCTCGCAGCGGTCTGTCTTGCCGCTGGTGGAAATTGACGGGCGCAGCAAAGTTTGGCGTGCTGGAAAATTCACTTTCGAAGTTGGATGAATCGTTAAATATGATAATGAAAAGTCATACGCGTTGAAGGTGCGTTAGCTACGGGAAAACGAATAACTTTTAAGAGTCTTGAAGGTAAATTTCGTTTTTCTTTTCATTTTTTGATTTTCTTTGACCTTTTCTTTCTGTCTTGACTTTGACACGGAGAAGACCCGTCTCCCATATTCAAAAATGTTCTTCAGGTTTGCCGTTTCCAAAGTTGACAGTAAAGAGAAAACAGTCGAAAGCAATATTCGAATAATGAAAAAAGATAAGCCAATATTAGGTAGAAGTGCACTCTGTTTGACAAAAGCGTGTACGGCTGCGTTCAATCCTGGAAAGCGTTGGAGTGTAGATTCAAACGGGAGCAGGTAGCGTGACCCTTCTGTCAAGATGCTTCATATGGAAAACGTTACGAGCGCTGTCGTTCGAGTATTCATGACGGCATGAGGTTAGACGAAAGTATGAACCGGAAGTGCAAAGCGATTATTAATAACAGAGATGTCTGAACAACTTGTTGCTTACAAAGCGTGACAGTTTATGTCATGAGCTATGGAAACATTTTCTTTCAATAACATCTCTCTAATATCTTTCGTGTTTCGCCGTACACCCTTTAGTCAGACAGACTGTATTACGTATCCAATACACTCTCCTTCCTTTAAATATACGTGTATACATTCCCAGAAAGCTGGCAAAGGAGGAAAGTTGATGATAAAGTTCCGAGCGACGAGAAAGATTGAAATTGAAGGAAATAAACTGTTCTCTAATCAAGCTAAAAGTAGTAGTAAAAGTTGGAGAAACCAACGAGTTTCGAAACTGCGATTCACGTGGTTTTGAAGCTCTCAAGACTCGTTCTCTTGGTAATTGTCTCGAACTTCGTTTCGACAGGGGTGAAGATTATACTTGCAATCCCTTCGTGATACTTTTAATCGCGATTTCGTTTAGACCTCTTATCGTTCACTTTGTTTTTTATTAAATTTTTTTTTATTCGAGTTATAACGAAATTTATGAAAGATGCCGATGCATTGTGTATACAGCCTTGCGTTTAACTTTCAGTTTCTTCATTTCAATTAGATATCGAAATTATAAATCGCCGATTTATTATAATTTCGGGGCTCTCCGGAATATAAGCCTGAATCTACTGGATTAATTCGCTTTGGGGCTATTAGCGTGGGTGCCCTACGAATACACACCTGCCGAATTTGTAGGACAGGCATTGCGCATCAACGCGACGATAATTACCCGCCCGGGACAAAGGAGGATATCGGGCCGCTCCATTAAGCGATTTCGCAAATCGATATTAACGCTTCCACGTGTCGGTGCGCACGGCTTTAATTAATTTTCCACCGGAAAGTAACTTCGTGAGTGTATATGAGGGGAAAAAGAATGGCCTGAAAATTGGTTCTCTTCAAAGGGCACGTGTTTGAGACAAGTAGAAAAAAGCGTTTAATCATACATTATTTGGAATTATCAATTAGTTATTCCCAATGAGCAAATTATTATTTCAGTACTTGTCGATGGGACCTTTCTACTCTTTGAGCTTTTTTAAAAATCGAATAAATCGAAGGGGAATGAAAATTTATAAAATATCAATGAATACAGGTGTTGCTGATTCAATTTGGATTAGTAATAATACGATTATTACTAACCCAAAAATGATAATATGAACCCAAACAAACGAAAAATGATAATATGAACCCAAACATAACGAAAAATGAAATACATTTTTCGTTATTTCTGATTACGACATTTTCATTTTTGAGTTTCGATAAACAATTTTAAATGTTTCCATTGGAACAGAACTAATAGAAAATCGTTTTGACATTTCTCATTGATTTATAATTGCCTATTAGTTCGTTGAATTTTAACCGAAACCGAATTAAAATTTCTCAAAATAATTCATCTCGGTAAAATTAAAACGATTGAGAGCCTCATTATTATCATGCACATAATTATTTTTAGTAATCTATGAATTATTTCAAAATGTAAATTCGTCATTCGTCAACTCTATACTTATTAAATATTCGAATATTCGACAATTATATGTATTACTATAATTGTAACGAACTTGGAAACATCAGTTTATTTGAAGCCTTTCGTAGTTTTCAATTTTTTGTTTCTGTCGATTTTCTGAATGATCGTTGAGCCTACTTGTTTCCAGCAGATGTTGGGTGATATATTCGCCCTTTTAATAACGTTACTGCCCGTATTTACGAACGCGGCAATAAGTTCGATTAAAAATTCCCCGAGCATGCGCAGATGAGTAAAACGGTAATGCATTCAGGCCGGTCTTGGGTGCACTCGGGTAGTAACAATTGGAAAACTGCAGGGGTAAGCAGATGGTGTTTCCAATGGAGTTTATGCCTCGGCGATATCGAAATGTATCTAATGGTCGGGAGAAGCTTTTCTCGCTGTTTCTCTTCTATATCGAGTTCTTTCCTGTGCCTTCGCTCCTTTTTTTGCCTTCCATCGATAAACCGTGGGCTACCACCGTCGAATCGGATTATTTGCAAAGTTTCGAAGTTTCGTGAATATTTACGAAACTGTCGAGCGAGAGAGAAACGAAAAGGACAGATAAAGTATACTGCTGCGCTCGAAGCTAAGGACGTGTCAGTGGAGATTCGATTGCATAAACTTTTCAAATAAGTCTGAATATTTTATAAATCTGTGGGCATTCGGTGAACCAGGGCTGTTCGTTTTCTTTCCCTCTTTTTTTTCTCTCTTTCTGTTTATATAAACATGAATCTTGCTCTAAGCATTCAAGATTTATAGAGCAGATGTATCACGAGATTTCGAGAAGAAAAGTCCTGAACGATTTTTCTGTCCGATGCCCAGTTAATCTGTTATTGATTAATTATCGATGGCCAATGAGCCGCGCCGAATACATACTCCGAGGGGCTCGGGTGCGCTCGAGCCTATCGCTGAGCAACGCGTCCGGCGCGCGACCCCCACTCTTCGCGCGGCCCCGCCTACTTATCATTTCCCGTCTTCCTCATTGGGCTCTCTTGATCAAAAGATATCTGGCGATAGACACATCGGAGAAAAAAACGGATGAGGACTTTTCGTTTCAGAATTTCGCGGTCTACGCGCTAGGCGGGTTCCACTTTGAGGACACTTCATACGAGTATATATGTATAGTGTATGCGAATATGGCATAATTTTGGCACCATCACAAGCTCATACAAGAGTGGTATTCCCCTTTTATTCACGAATCTCTCTATTACAAAGGCGGAAGAAGCCCGGTCCTCTTCATTATGATACCCTTAAAACTTTACACGTATAGAAAAATAGGCCACAACGCGAGATAATTAAGAACCTTACCTTTGACTACACGTGCCGTTATGATGTCGCTGGTGGGCTCTGGGAACTCGTTAGCTACCCGATAGCGTCTGTACCTTGCGGTAAAATCCCGCAAAGGCTAAAAGGGGAGAAATAAAGAGAGTAAGATAAAGCGAAAAAGAGATAGAGATAGAAAGAAAGGCCGAAGGGGAAAAATCTTTATAAGCTCGGAGCCACGGTGCTTCCATTATCGGGAAAATAAATAGCATGTAGAAAGTGGGGTGACGGGCTCTGGGGGTGGATATTCGAAAGATATTCGACTTTTGCCGTATGTCAGTAGATACGACGCTCTCTTTTTTCCGTACCTCTCGTTCTCTCATTTTCGAAACCGTACGACAAACAATAAACCTCGAATAACTGTACTGCGAAGCAAAACCTCTACTCCTGTCACACGTGGAAGGTATCCCTTTCCCAATTGCCGCATCGACTAATTACCGTGGAGATACGACGAAGTTGCCCCGTGCAAATTTTCCTTACAATGCTCGAGCCTGGGTTTTCGTTATTTCGAAGACTTTGATTATCACGAATTTTTCTTAATTATGCAAAAGTATACATCCGATGCAACGCCAACTCCAAGCAATTGGATGGATATTGATGGACCCTCATCAAAGTTTCGACTTAGGCAGCTTCGAGGGGATTCAAGTTGATACCGAAAATCTTTTGAATTATTAATGTTTGAATTTTCCTCTGTTCCTAAGATGTTCGGTGTATGCTTATACACAATTATCGGTTATTAGATGGAGATAAGACCGAAGCTCAGAGTTTCGCCGTGATTTTCACCAACTTTGACGTACACGTATTTACCCGAATATCGATATCCAATTATGCAGCATAGAGTATCAATTAATACATGGAAATATCGGGTACAGTTGATAGTTCTGAGTTCCTGCATTGGACTTGTCTTCCACTAGCCCCGAAACTCCATCCATCCTCATTTTGTTTTCCTCCTTGCTGCCTCGAGGATCGTGATAATTATTTCATTCGAAATATCGAGCGCCGTATAGTTTGAAAACCTTAGACAATTCTGATAACGTGAAAAGCTCACTATCGTGTCTCGGCGCGAATTCAATTAAATTACTGCACATTTTAGACGAGCTTGACTTTTCGAGCAAAGTGTAAATTGAGTACTCTCCAGGAGTAACGCCGGCTCGGTTCTCGTCATCTATTAGAGTTTATTGAATCTCCTCCTGAAGATAATGGAATACCGTGAAAGTCCCGTCATTCGTAAATGGATCCTTTAACGAATTATGGCGGATCGTAAATCGTAAGTTAATTTTTTTAACAATGGCAATTCATGTCAATGATTACGAAAATTGAACACGTTACGCGTTTCCGGTCCACAAATATCGTACCGACAATCTTGTTGAATCGAAAATCTTTTTGCTAATTTTTTTAAATGAAATTTTGCGAGCTTTCGCGGTTGAAAAAACAAACGGTTAAAAATTAATTTTGGACTAACGTATGCTTGTGATGTGTAAGAAAGAATTTTAAGTTGGTACAATGGAGTCTTAATAATTTTACGTTGTTTTTATGTCCTCTCGATGATAATTTTACTGGATTTCGTGTCGTTCAAAAATATCGTCAAATCGAAAATCATGATTTTCCTCTTCCGTTTACTCGCGCGGTTTATTCGGAATTCCCGAATCGAACGATTACTAAAATAGGAAAGGAAAATGCGAAGATGACGAAATTTCAAGGTATTTTAGGATTCAGAATCGTTAAGATTCCTAAGTACTCCCCCAGCAAAGGAATCTTCTCTAGGTACGCATATATCTCCCTTGGTCTCCGTTTACAGTACGAAAACTCGGCACCATTTTCGCGGACGAATATTCGTTACCGCTTTGCATCGCCCCTTCTCTGGGTCCGTTCCTCGAACCGTTCCTCCTAGTGCACTTAGCGAATAGACATAACCTTAAAAGGGTAAGAGCCCTCCAATATTCCAAAACGACTTTGGCTAAAAGCCAATACGCATGCACATAAATTTTTTCTATTACACGTACTACCGATGCCAAGAAATCCTCTCGGTTTTTCCTTCGGAAAGTTAGGCTTCGAGATGGATCCTCTCCTCAAACTTCGTACCGAGTCTGTTTGCTCCGTATCCTTCAACGACAACCTGGTCCTCCTCTGAGTTATATCAAACATTCCTTTTTTTCCACTCTCACCAAATTCTTTCGCTTGCGCGATTCTTACCATTGCGACAGGTACTTTATCATAAGACTCTTTATCGGACATTAAATAATTATTATTTTTACTATCAAAAGAGAAATTTTTAACAAAAAACAGGGCGAAAATTTCATTCTTTTATAAACAGCTGTCAATTTCATTTTTCTTTTTGGTATCAGTCATACTGGAGTTATTATTGACGAAAAAGTATTTTAAACATGTCAAACGCCTCAACCTTTTTTCACACGGCTGTTTTTTCAACTTTAAGCCCGTAACTTTTACGAGTTTTTATTTTATAACACAATTTATTTTTCTTTTGAAATATCAGTACAATAAGTATTGAAAAACGACCTATAAAATTAATAAATAATAATTGAAATATTATTTATTAATATTATTGGCCGTGTTTCAAAATGTATGAAATTAAATTATCATTTGAATTATATATTACTTATTAAAACTATTTTCAATAAATAATATTTTTTGTTTTTTTTTTTTGCAATCTACAAAGAAAACAGCCGAATTTAATACCCGTAAATTATAGTACCCCCTTAAAGATTGACTCCAATTGCTGCTCCATGGAATAAATATTTCGAATCGTCGCAATTTATTGTCGCACAATTTTGCGAAAAAAAATAAAATTGAATGTCGAATTCATCCCCCACAATGCAAAAGAGCCAAGTGCAAATTTTATTCCAAACTTTCACTCTTTTTGGCTCGGAAGTTTTCCCTTTAGCCTGATGCATTTGGTCGTCGCGTTAATATTATCGTATCCATTGTCAAAGAGACGAGCTTCCGTTCCTCTCGCTACACGATGCAAGTGGACCAAAAAGAATGCGTCCTAAGAGTACTCCGCATTTGAGCATATACCTTAAGCCTCTAATCTCTCAAGCATCCCGATCCTTCATGCTTTTATCGCATTTCTCTCGCATCCCTGAAAAGCCTGCGAGCTTCGTGAAACAGAGCACAGAGCTTTTTTTTCGTATTCCCTTTTTACTGACTTTTTCTGCTTCGTCATGACGTACTGTCGTAAAATGTGTCGCGTAAATTATGTACCGAACGAGAAATTTATTTTGCCCTCCGCTTTTTCTATCCAATGTGTTTGAGGACGGCGATTTTATATTCTATCTGCTTGAAGCGACGATTAATCTGTAAAAACATTTTTTTTCTTTGCACCGAGCATCAAAGATTCGTTTGGAAAAACATACATTTTTTTCTTTGCAAAAAGCACCAAAGATGTTCGAGTTTTACACGTTCTAGAATTAATCTCAAATGTCCTTACAATGAACTTCAAAATATATTTTGAAATATCCTCAGAATAATCTAAAAATACTCCAAGATGTACTGAAATAATTTTTAAAATACGGGACTGTTCTGTTTTCAAACAAAGAATCTAAAAAGTCTTATAAAAAACATCCCAGAAAAATTTCAAGGAATCCCTAAATCAATCTCAAATTTTTTTCGCGTCATCCTTAAAATAACAATCCAAAAACAACAAATATATAATACCCTACGAATATTTAGAGAAACGTACGAAAAATCAAGTTTCGTTGAAAAACTATTTAGAAAGTATTTATAAAATACCTTTAAATATGCTTGAAAATTTTTTTGTAACATCCCTAAAAATCATTAATAAAAAGTTCACCCAATTAAAAATGATTTTTGTCCGAGGTAAAAACATTTTGAGGTAAATACTTGAAATAAGAGACTAAAAGGTAACTCTTGAATTGACGAAAAATATTTCAACGTTTCAAAATAAGTTTCCAAAAAATGGAAAGACTCCTCGGAGTAACAGGACACTAGCTTAATATCGCGTAAGTAAAAAGGGTTGAAAAATTGTTGTCTTCAGCGTGCTGTTTCATACCACCTTTTTCACTCCACTTTTTTCGCAGCGTGTTAAAATATCTTTTGTAAAAAAAATTGTTTTAATTCATTTTATGAGTAGAAAGACTTTCTAGCTGTTGGCACCGTGGTGAGTCGGGTGAGCACTCTAATCGAATTGGTTTATCCGTGCGTGGAAGGTGAAATTCTAGACGAAACCAAAGGAGCTAGCGGGTTTCGTGACCCGCTTACTTTGTCATGTCTTTTTGCTCGCACCCCCTCCTAACCCCTTCTCTTTTCATTTAAGCTCTACTCATGACGAAAGGGGGACGGAAACTCAGTTGGCTTTCCCGTTGAATTTTTTTACGTTCGTCTACAGCCTCATTGCTGTCTTTTCTTGTTTCTCGCTTTTTGTCTCTTTCCGTACCTCGTTTACGTACATTGTATATTACGAACATAATTATATATACGAATGCACGTTGCTCCTTCTCTTTGAGCTTTTCACAGGGTTCTCTGTCTTTGGTGCACGTATATCCGACATAATGCGCGAATTAAATTTCCGGGATGAAAGAGCCCGGATGTCTTCTAGGGTGTGAAGAACATTGGGACGTGGCGAGCAAATTCTCCGCCCTTCTTTTACAACGGTGAAAAAACAAGAGAAAGAGAAAAAGAGGGGGAAAGAAAGGGCCATTGTTGATCAAAAGATTTCGATTTTTCCTGCCCTGCTGGTCCAGAAAGTGTGCTAGTTGATTATTATTTTGACCATCAGACGTTACCATTTTGACTGATTGACATGAACACAGACTAATTCGATGACGATAGAAACATGAAATCTGAAAAATATGTTTTTTTAGAAGAGGTGCTGAGGAAAGATTTATTAAAAACCAATTCCTGAAGGGTAGAAACCTGGCCTGAAAGTTCGCATGGAAAATCGTATTGGTTGCATCGGCTTGCAATTTGTTACTAAGTTTATTCCAGACAACTAGTAAAACGAGTATCTTAAGATTTTTTGAAACTACTCCTCGTAAGGGGTGCAACCGGAAATGACGTTTCTAGGGAAGAAAATGATACACTCTTTTTGTTTACTTTAAAACATCGTATAAATACTTTTGAAGATGGTGAAAAACTCAATTTAGGATTTTTCAAAACAACCTTTGAGAAGGGGTACAAAAAATAGTTGCAAAATCTGGTACTGCATATTCTAATTATACTTATCCCCAGTTAAATAAGAATCATGAAAATGTTTGCCGAATTTTCAAAATCTCAGATTTCTCAGAATTCGATGAATATCTATAAGTACCAAGGGACTTGGATGCCAGAAATGACCGTGATAAATTAAGTATTACTCCAATTCGATTAAAACTAGCGAATAAAATTTCAAATCGATTAAAAACTTTTTCAAATGTTTTTTCCGCTTTAACCTGTTTTTCCTTGCCTCTGTTTTCCCACTCTTCAAGACCTGCACTTTCCCTTCTAATCGGCGAGAACTTTTGCAAAAGCGGATCCCGAAGTATTTCGGGGCAGGAAGTCGGTAACGACCTAGCGATATGGTACGAATGGATACGAAGAGATACGCAGGGGTAGTTATCCCGACTGGAATATACCGTTGCCTCGACAAATCAAGTGTACTCGAGGAGGCTTTCCCCTAGCACTCCAGAACAGGGTCTTTCCCCCAGCACCCTATATAAACGTGCTAGGGCGTCCCTAATAACTAGGGAAAATTCACCTGTGTGTGCAAGTGCTCTAGGGGTAGCTCGGTGAAGGCATGAGGGGGTGGAGAAGTGCACATACGTAGAAGTACACGTGCCTCCTGCAGGAACGGATAATACTGATACCAGGGGAGCGAGGCTAGTTTCCGGAAAGACCGAGGGCATGTTTCCAGAGTCCATTTAGCAGAGGATGTATAGCTTGCGCGGACGATTATGCGCATACATATATTTACCGCGATGTCTCGTAACGATAAGCCCTCTTCTAGGGCCCCCCTTCGCGAGATCGAGCGAGGGTCTCGATTTTCAAAGGTCTCGTCACCATCCAACGTTTCTCGTTGGACGTACCCTCCGATTTATTTATTCGCCGTCGTCTCCTTATTGCCTCCAGTCATGAGGTCGTCACTCGTAACGCCCGACAACAAAGGAACGAGGGTGAAGATTTTTCGCTGATCTTGGAACAGGTGGCTCGAAGAACGCGTGGGTGAGAATTCCGATCGCACGAGTTCGAAGGGAATCTTCAATGATGGAAATCGTTTGGGATGTTTATTTTTTATGTTTAGTGGAATTCTGGTAATATTTGGGAGATTACTTTTGGGGATTTGGGTTGGGAGGTATTGGACGAAGAACTGAAGGACATCTCTTCGATACGAGAATCGATTCGAACACGAGTTCATGAAATGAAATCGTGAAATTAGTGGAAAGTATGACTTGGAAAAGCCAAGTAATTATTGTAAAGTATTGGTGGAGGGTGACTACATATTAATGGTGAAGCATAAGAGTTTATATCATATAGTATAAATACATATTTTTTTCAATGCCTCATTTCGATTGGTCATCGAGTTTCGTCGTACACGCTCTTGCCTGACAGAACCGTAAGTGAAAATTCCTAGCAAATTCACAGGCAGATCCTGTTTGAAGTTTGTATTTCAGTAAGCCTGAATAAATGTTTCCTATCAATTTCCTAAATCCCTTTCGACAAGTGTGAAATATGAAAGTCGAGAAACATTTTTTCAAACTCCGTGAGAATCCTGAAAAATAAGATTTTGTAATAAAAATGAAAACATGAAATTGAATTCCGTTCTTTTCCACCATTCTATGTTTCACCACCATGGAAGCTCACAGCATACAAAGAGATTCTGATCTTCACTCCAGAAAACATTCAAGTCTCTTCGAAATATATATATAAATATTTCGACAGTAATTATTTATTTCAAATGATCATAGAATTATCAAATCATCAAACAATTGTACTGGAAAAATCCCAGAATCATAAAAATGGTCCTAGCACACAATATATCGAAAAATCTCGGTCCAGTTGATCCCCGGATCTGGCAGAGAGATATGTTATGAATCTTGCTATGGAAAAGATCGAAACATTCCGGAAACAATTGAAAATATCTTCCCACAAAGTCCAACTCGGAAAACCTCGCTGACGATAATCGGAAGATCCTTTATGGCGTGTTTTCAATTGTGTGCAAAAAAGTCTTTCAGGTTACAGATTTAATCGCAGCAAACGTGAATCCAATTCGAGAACGATCGTGGAGTCCTGAGACCTGCCAATATCGAGGGAAATGATGACTGCAGATTCGAATAAGTTACGAAAAAAAAAACAAATACTCTTACATATCGATCACCCATTCCATCCGTGCTGAGTTTCCTTCACGTTTTTCTTGCCTCTATCAGGCACGTTATACCGTTTTTTCAAATCCATTATCATCCCGAGGAGAAGAGAGGGGAAGTGGAATTCGCGGAGATATTTGCGGGAAAGTCAGTGTTTATTTAAGTTCTCCCCTCGTAGACCCCCTCAGTCGACGGAGATGCGGGACCGGAAGGAGACACCGAACCGGAAGTCCTTGCTATGCGACTAAGAAATCAAGGATTTCTCCTCTACCCCATCCCTATCTCTCTCTCTCTCTCTCTCTTTCTCTCTCTCTCTCTCTCTCTCTCTCTCTCTCTCAGTTTCTATTTCTTTCCATCGGTACCGAGATGGTCGCGGAGATTGAAAACCGCGCTTGGTGGGACTTCTTTTCAATCAAAGTACGTTCTCTCTTCTCATCCTCCTTCAGCACCCTTTTGCAAATCAAATTCACGGATCTCACGGCTTTGCTGTTTTATACCGACGTAAATATATATATATATATATATATATATATATATATATATGTGTGTGTGTGTGTGTGTGTGTGTGGATATACACATATAATATTTATTCGCGGGGGAGATAGTTGACGAGCGGTGCAACGACGTCGAGGCTGCGCCACAATGTAATCAATCCTGGCATTATTGGCAGTCGTGAAAGAGCGTGGGATTCACGCCGTTTCGTCTTATTCTTCCTCGTTTTCCTACATCACACACCGTTCGCATTTATGCACACGTATTTTCCCACACACTTACAGTCTTGGGCAAAAGTATCAGGCACCCTGTATTTTCATATTTCATTTCATATTTTCATATTTTTCAGGATATATAATAATAATAATAATTATTATTATTACAATGAACAAAAAATGGGTTTTTATCGTTTAGTCTGATATTTAACGACGACGTTTTACCTTACTTCAAACAATTTGTCATACTTCGATGTACTTTTTTAAATTAATCCAAACAAACCCAAACAAATGAAATCACATTAAATCAAATTAAATAAAATGTAATCTGACAATAAAGAATGAAAAAATTAATGATTACATTTTTAAACAATTACAATAAACAATGAAAGAAATTAAATCCAATTAAATTAAATATAATCTGACAATGAATTATTTTCAAAAATCTTTACTCATTTTCCCAAAACAGATTGTTGTACTCTTCAATAACAAAAGTCGAACTTTTCTGACCGAACGAACATTTAGGGCAAAAAAGTTCGGTTTTTTTTTGACCATCGATAATACGAAATTACCTAATGATCGAGCCATTGGTAGGCCGACTATATATTTCTATTTTCAGCCATCCAATCATTATTTCTCGCGTGTCAACGTGATTTCACGTTGGCGCACGAATTTCGGAATTTCGAATAAGCGTATTTGGAATACGTGATCTATTCGAACGTTTCGAACAAGAGAGTAATTCGTATACGCCATTTCTGTTTGCGAGTTGACTTGATCACGATCGGGATACGGATAGCCTCGTTTCAGAGTCGAGTGCACGCCGATCGACGTATCAGGTCGAATTTAGATGAAATTGAGAAAATCGGGGTTGCAATATTTCTTATGTATATGTACATTGACTGTATACGAATATCAATGTGTTTGGTGTGTTCACGCGCACGGAAAAGTACTCGTTCGAACCATCAGACAAATCCCGAGCTCTCCTAGTTTACCAGCTGATTGCTTTCCCGTTGAAACAAAACCACCCGGCGATTACTACCCTCGAGCACGTTTTGCATCGCCTGGATCTCGTGTTTCAATGCACACGAGTGATACACGTGAATACAAGAATATTTATACACATCGAGGAACAAGTAGGGTAATCTGGTCTAGGAGTACACACTTAAGATTCAAAATATTCTAAAAAAATAAATATGAAGTCTAGGAAATCAAATAAGCATTTATTACATTTGCAATTGAAACATCTTTCATAAAGTAACATAAAAAAAAACGAAATTAAAAAATATCACTAAAAATAACAAAAATAATCAGAAATTGGAATAGCGTACTCTTTCTTACAAGTACCTACTATTGGATAAGAGTACACGAGTATGAGTGAAATTCAACTCCATCTCTTGGCATTGACCGTAATTACGCTCGGTACATGTGTCAGGCATCTTCTTTAGAAACTTCACAGTTTTTTTTTTTCATTTTTACGAAATAATTGCATTCTTGTCTGAAAAATACTTTCAAAATGGAAAAAATATTTAAGATTTTCAGCAAAAGTCTTCGAACTACGTAATTTCTGCGTTTTCTGCCGGATTTGATTTTTTTTTCGCCCAGCATCTCTATTTGCAGGTTATATCAAAATACGACTGAAGTTAGACATGCATCGTCAAAAACTTCACAGCTTTTGGTGATGCGTACTCCAGGTTAACTAGACCAGGTTACCCTATACCTGATACCATAAGTGATACATTTATACACGAGATCTTTTTATTCTGGAAGAGATTCTGGGATTCTCTGAAAAAACAAGTCCATGGACTTGCTTTTTTTTTAACCTACAATAATCTGTCCTTCATCGTATTATGGCATCTCGTTGAAGAATTGATATTTACGGTTTTTTAATTCGTTTAATTCGTCAATATTTTCTTATCTATTAATATTATGTAATTTTTCATTTACCTCTAACCAGGATATTTCATACGTTTGTTTTCCGTAGAATGCCGTGACCTGTAGTAAACCGAAATGTGGTCTCCACAGAAAAAGGCCACTCTGTCACACTATTTTTTAAAAAACCGACGTTAAAAAAGTATTTTTATTAGCCGGAAAGGAAACCAGAAACAACTTTTTTTCAATCCCACAGAAGTCACAATTATATGTAGTTCAAAAACCCAAAAAAAAAAAAACATCAAAACGTCGTTTTATTGTAGGTTAAAAAGAAGAACAACCCCTATACCTCTTCTCTCTGCGTATCGTGATGCATCTCTCATCTCTCTCTCTTTCTCTTACAGGCTTGCCATTACGATATTCCTCGTGGATGTTTCTTGCGGTGGGTGGGAGTGATCTTTCAGGTTTTCGCGAGCGTAACGAGCATCAAAGGAACGCTGAAAAATTATGTCGAACAGGAAATCTACCCGGAGGGGAAATTGAACGAAAAGAAGAGAAATTTATCGAATCAAATGGGAATCTGGAATCAACGAACTAGTGATAATCTTTGAACGGATTTGATCCTTCACGATTGATACTCTGAATTGGGATGAAATTGAAGTTTGAGCGATGCAACGGATTTTGGGTTAGTTTTATTTGTTAAGACTGTTTGTTAATATTAAAGTTGAAATTTTTCATCGTTGCTACGATTCTTTTTTTTTTAACATTTTTTCATGATTATCAAAAAATCATGGGTTTATTGGGTTACACATAAAAGAAAACTATGTATTTGTTTGGGTTACACACAGGTCGTAAATCACTTTTAAATTTGTTAGAAAAAAAAATCGACGATAAATAAATACAAAATTTCACAAATTTTTATACGTTAATAAAAAACGACGCAACTTTAAAATCCCCACTTTCAACAAATAAAGCATCATATCGTTTCTCAATTCTTGCTCCCATCTAGTTTTTGGGGTCCCCACTCTTTGACGTTGAGACGCCGAGTTGAAACGGTTGATTGACGAAAAGACGAAAAAAAAAACTGCACGTTCCGGACCCCGGTAGCCGGAAGTTTGATTCAATGGTGTTCCTCCAGCATCGGGTTGCGAAACAACGATAAAAAGCAGGTTTGCGCGAGGAATTCTTTTTCCACGTAATGACGGGACGAGGAGCTTTAGCGCGGTGAAAAATGTGGGAGAATTAACGCGCCGAGCTGTCCGCGGTTGCTCAGCGTGCGGGATAACGCCAACTGGATTTTCCTCGTCGGGCTTTTCCAAAGCCGCGTATGAAAGGGCAAGAGCAATTATTACGTACAATAACGTGGGATGGAACGCGGAAAGCTTAATTGCCAGCTAATTATACCGGGGCGAAGCTGCGGAGAGCGAGGAAAAGAAGTGGATATAGGGTTGGAAGTAGGGGATGATAATACAACCGAAAAACCGGTTTTACATCTAGGCACGTGTATTTTACGCGAAGCAATGTTTAGAAGCGAACGTAATACAAAAGCAGCTCTTCATTCGCTTCGTATCAAAATCCACCTGTATTCAGTGAAGCTACCACATTTACATGTGCATTTATAAACAAACAAGTGAAAGTAGAGTAAAAATGGTAACTTTTCGCTTCGTCCGTCCGAAAAGTAGCGTCATTCGGGGTAAGTGTGCGCAGGAAACTGCGCATGCGCAGCAATCTAAAAGTAAAACATATTTTTGTCTCTTTACTTCGTGCTTTTTGTTTTTGTTAAGTAACTTTTTACCAAACGTAGATATCGCATTCATAATTGCATATTCTTACTCGGGACATAATAACGATTCCATTTCCCTACTGAAACTATAAAAAACGAACGCTCTGGACCAGTTTTAAAAAGGATCGAAATTTAACTAGTGATCCAGGGTGAGTTTCACCGTATGGTGGAAATCAGAGGGTTGAAAAATGCGCTCTTATTTCCGGCGTTTGATTACCTATCCCTGAGAATGACGCACGCTTGGCCGCAACCCGATTAAGTGAGCGAATTCACAGTTTTCAAAATTTATCTTTGTTTTTTAATAAATAAGAAGCTTCTCCTTAAGCTTTTTAAATTTGATTATTAATTGAATAAATGCTCTATCTGAGTAGTATGGTTTAATTATTCCAACTTTTATCGATGCCGTTTCGACGACCTCAAAAAATTCGACGAAATTATAAAATTGCAATGTGCGCACACTTGACCCGAATGATTTCACGTTGTTACGGGACATGCAACTTTATCGAAGAAAAAAAGTCCTGAATGAAAGTTCAGCTCGGTTGTGGTGGAAGCTCAGGTGGGGTAGTTCGGTCGAACTCATTGAGGAACGTTGATAAACAGCTATCGAGAAGCTTCGACTTCTAATCGTCGGCAGATGCGCCCCTTCGGCTATTCCACTCTGTCTATACGTACTATAATGCGGGTGGTGACCGCAAGAGGGTTTTCTTGCCACATGCACAATGATAGCCATTAACCAACTGCTGAATGGGTAGCTGAGACCATCCTAAGGCGCCTCTTCGCGGGAACCTACGTGTGCCACCTAAATTGGTAATGAGGGCTATCGCAAGACAGCAGCTGAACCCGAGTCTGGAAGTTCCATTAACGATGCTAACGCACGGCTGACCGCGGTTGTTCTCTACTCGATTCTAAGGAGTGCCATGACGGGGATGCGGACTACCAGCATCTGGTACCAACCACGCCCAATGGGCATCGTCTTAACGGAATAAAGTCCCAACTGCAATGATTTTTCGTTATTTTGGTGAATCTTTCGATCCTAACGAGATCGATCATTTATCCATTTCGATCCTATGAGATTTACCCATTGGGTCTGGTTCAGAGAAATAACGTTTTTTTTCATAAAAGGAAACTAGAAACTAACCAACCTAATATGATAAATCTTACGACATCTACTATACATATTGGGTTGGTGGGTTGATAAAACCCAATATTGCTTTTGCAGCCCGATATTACTTTTCAACCAACCCAATAAAAGTTGACGAGAGCTTGCAGCGAAGCATTCGCCATCGTGGAATCTGGTGATTTTCAACCCCGTTCCATTGGAGTAGATCCATTACGATAATTCTTATCAGCCGTCCAGGAGATAATCCAAACCCTAATGAGGACATATCAATCTTTCAGACTGGTTATCCAACCCTGATGAGACCTGCCATTTCTTCTCATGATGAATCCATATCCATTTTCAACGCTTTGGCCAATGATCGCCGGCATTACGACGCTTTTCACATCAGCTGATGAAAGGCGATGGATCAGTTGCTCGGAAAGACAATCCTTTGGGTAATACACAGCGAACGCAATAACGCCTGCCAAAAGTTGTAACGAGAAAAGCTATGACAAAGATGTAGCAATTTTTTCTTCCATTCAACCGTTTCGTTACGGCCATTTCATTCGCCATCCTTCCTAACCGGTATATGCTGCCGAATGGATTTTCCACGAGAGAAGGATCAGCCCGGGGATTAGGAATTAAATCTCCCCGTTTCGTTGTGCCACTTGGGACGCCAAATTGCCCGCGAATACTAACACAGGCACGAAAATTATAGCAGCCTCCGGTACACCTCTTCACTCCTCTTTGTCTCTCCGCACCTGGCCAAATGTGTGACATCTCCGAAGACCATTTATCGTGCAACCGGTGCTCTAATTAATACCCGTACAACCCCTTCTCTTTTCCTAGCCCATTTTCCGTAATCGCAGACACTATTCTCAAGAGATTGAAGGAGAGAGGAAGTTTGAAAGCTGTTGCGGAATTACCGGGGAGAAATAATTGTTAGGTGGAAACGCCTGATAAATTTTTGACCAAGCTTCTTGATTATTCATGAAGGATTTGATTTCATTCTTCGGAGCTTCTTTTCAGAGATATTTTTTAAAGAAAAGAGTTAAATTCGTGAAATTTTCGTTCAGAAAATACGACTCCCCTATCGCCATGTTTTTTGTTTGGGTTTAACGTTGATTTTTAGTAATGTTATTTTGATTACATTTTTTACGAACTCGTCATCAGGTAAATTTAGCAAATTTTGTATCGTTGGAGGGAGTCAAATTTCAATTTTTATTCAAGTGTATTAGAAACCTAATAGCCTAAATTTGATCTTTGTTTAGACAAAAAAACGGAATTTTTGGCGTCGATGATAGAATGCACTTGTCAGAGTTGGTTAAAGGGATTCCATTTTGGAGATTGTTCAGTTCAAGTTCAACAACGATATCAACTACGTGAAATCGACAATGCTGCGGAGATCAAATCAACCAGGCCTTCTATAAGAGAGGAATCATGAGGTTGCTTGAAAGATGGCAAAAGGTGATGGAAAGATATTGAACTTCATTAAATACAGATTGTCCTGAATACGAAAAATATCGATTTTTCATTTATGAAAAAAACCAACATTACCGTACAACCAACCCAACAGTAGGAACAAATAATAACTTTTAGTCACCTTCAAAATGATAACTGGCAAGAAGACGCAACAATCTTTTTCCCAAAATGATTTTTCGTGTTTATCCAATGATTGATTGTCAAGACTGAACTCCATCGAGTGGAACTCAGGAACTAGATGACCCAGACGCTGTTACGTCCAAAAGTGAAAAAGGTTTCGAAGATTGCTCGAAGGCCAAGGCACCCCATGGTGCCTCTTTGGTACTCGAATTCACACTTATATATGGCACGGTATCCCAAAAAGCTTCCCGGCGTTTCTTTCCACCCTTGGTTTCTTCCAGCACTCCAAGCGGAAGTGTAGCTTACTGCGACCCCTGGCAAATCTCGAGACTTCAGTTTTCCAACAGCAAGGACTTTTTCCATCCTCCCTTCTGGCACAATAGGAGGAAACATATTTCACATGCAGCTTGCGAATTTTATAGAAGTGTGTTGGCGAAAGAATGACGTACAGTGAGGAAAGGGGGGGGGGATGGAAAATTGCGTGGTTGAGTTTGCCAGGAAGGCAAAGAGTTTCTCAGGTGGTGAGAGAAAGGTGGATACACAGGTGACGCTTTGGCACAACAGTATGAGAATGGTGTAGGTGACTCTTGATCCGAGATAAAGAACTTTATGAGTAGCGGTGTACCGTCAGCCCGAATCCTAAGGGGACGAAAAAAGAGGGAGGGAGAGGGAGCACTTTCGTGCTTGCACCTCGTACATTAATGCTCGCACCACAGGAAATGAGCGAGAGCGAAAGTCAATTAAAGAGGGAGAGAAAGTCCATTTGGTGTTCTTCGAGAGTGGATGTAGCGGGAATTCAAGGGGGTACGGAAGGGAGAGCAAACAGTCGGAGTTAAGAGTTGCTTAACAGGGAAAAGAGAGGGAGTTACATTTTCCTGGGCGTCCTTGAGTTTAAACGACTGAACTCTCGGGAACTCGAGACTTACCGATAGAGTATAAAACCAACTTGGTTAATTCGACAGCGACGTCGGTACTCATGACAGCTCCTAAGAGGTAAAGAACTTTCGAAACGCAACGGGTTAATAATTCGAGGAAAGAGCAATGACTGCTCTTTTCCATAATTATTTTCGATGAGACTTCGACTATTTGCATGGCTTTTGGTCCTTCAAATTTCCAAACGAGGTTTTTACCACAACCCGAGGCTTTTCACTGAATCGTACAAGGGCACAGGGAAAGTGGTGGAAACCACCATTGGTAACAGCAATCTAGGGTTTTAAACATCGAGAAAATTGAAAGTGAAAGTTCGTCATTTGAGACAATTCAGATCGAATATAAAGGTATTATAATTTAAAAAAAGATAATTTTTAAATGTAAATTAACTAGACAACAGAAACAAAACACTCGCATCCAAAAGTCCTCCACGACACTCTTTACAAATGTTATATTTGTTTCAAATTTATTTAATGAATTGTGGTACACAAATTTATTCAGATACGTATAAATATTTATTTCTTTTTTACAATCGCTCAATTATTTAACAAAGGATCTAATTTTTTAATCTTACTTATTCCCGCAAAATATATTTGTTCAATGACCTCGTTTTTTGAGTAGTCAGAGAAATACTTGAAAATTTGTTCTTTTGCTCGTGGTTAAGAGATGAACAAGTTTCAGTTTACTGGACAAGTTGAAAGTTTCTTATCAGGTAGAGTCTCTAGTGGTCATCCAACCGAGGATACAGCGAAAGCTCTCCGTTTCGACGAGTGACTGTTTCCACCTGTTCGCACTTCTTGTATCACTTTACACTTGCACTTGTGATGCACTTGCGTGATACACTTGCTAAGGTTTTCCATCCTAGAAGAAGGAGGCCCCGTCTTTGTCCTCGGAGATTACACGTTTTCCTCACGTCTTTGTAATGCCCTCGTCACGTGTGTTTTCCTGCACGTGGTACGTGGAAACCCATATTAGATTGTTCGTAGTTTGCCAGGGTAGGAGGATTCGTCGTTTGCACGGTGACGTTGGTGGACGAGAGGCAGAGCGTCACGCGACAACGACACCGAAATGACCTCGTTCCTAATCGTTGCCAGTCAATCATTGCGGACGTAATGAGAGTCCGCGAACAATCCACTTTCCCAACTCGGGTTCCCGCAACGAACGCGAATGAATAGATTAATGAATGAATAATTAACGAACAAATTAAAATGTAAATAAACCGTGAATAAAAGAGGCGAACCGAGCCGGGCCGTCCTCCTGGGTTCCGCCAACTCTTCCAATCTTCATGGAGATGAATCAACCGAGGAAGAACATCTCGTCGAATTTAAATCCACATCCGAGACTGAATTAATAAAATGGTTTGGAATTGATCGACGTTAGGGTTTATTTGGATTTGAAGATTGAAAGGCTTTTGATGAATCGTTAGGTCATTTTTGATTATCAAAATCATACTTGGTCGATTCTTGATCGAGTTGTTGTTTATCTTCTCGATAGTCACTTTTGCGTCAATCTCTCGTTGAACGAAAAAGACAGCGCGACATTACCGCAGGAACAGGCTCTATTAGGTTCGGAAACTCGAACCTCTCGGGCCCTCCAACCACTCCGAGAAATTGTCCTGACTTGTCAATTGGCGAGGACATTCTCCAATCCAAAAAAAACATTCCAGCGAGTCACGCAGTTTCGTTCTATAGACCATTTTGTGTGGACGCTGTTGCAGATGCTCCGCATTGGGAATCTTCTTCATTGGGATATTGGTCTGGTGGAACTGGAAAGCTTTGTTACAACTGATCTGGTATTAGCAGTTTTTTTTTCAGGTTTCTTTCGCGATCCATTTGCATCAAAGTACACTTCACTTCAGGTTCTTAAAAATCCAATAATGAAAACCACCAGGATTTGATTCTCGTTATTGGCATTTACTTGATCATCAAATACAGGCCATCAAATGGAGCGAGGATCATAGCTGGTCATTGTGCCCATGATAAAGCGTCAATCTTTTGATCGCAATTGGATAGCAGTTCGCGCCAAGCCTCCGCGGATGCCGTAGAACGCGGATAGGATAGTTGATCCGATATCGCATCAGTTACGCGCTGGAAGGCACCTCGCGTGTGTGACGAAATTAATCGATGTATCGGTACCTCGATTAATGGTCGCGCAAGCTCAATCGTCCGTACATAATTCTTGGGCGTTAGCGATACGGCTGATACACGCGAAATCGACAAGCCGATTGCAGCTGCGGTTCGCGATATCTGCTGAAAGCACCGAGGCTCATCGCGACCTCGAGCTTTCCGTTATAATTTACAATCGCCTCTATTCCCTATGACCAATCTTGGTACGCACCCAAAAACACTCGTGAAAGTATCTTAGGAAACTAAAAAAGGATTTGCCGCAAATAAAAGGTAACGTTTCAAGCTGTCAAATAGTCGACATTTTCAAATCGCAATTTCTCAAGGACGAAACATTTTTATCGTAAAATTCAAGCATCTGTCTTTGTTTTTATGAATTCCACAAAGACTGATGCTCGATTTTTCGCCGTAAAGTTAATCGACGCCGAGAAAACGGATTTCGAAAATTTGTGAGGTTATGTCGATGTTCGTCATACCCTTAAATTGGATCGTCCCTTCGCAACGTCCCCATCGTCAAACGTTTTCAATATATACGCACACATTTTTGCACGATGTGCTCGATGCTTTCGTAAAAAGTGAAAATCGTTTTCCAAGTAAAAAATCACTGTTGGAATCTGCAGTCTTGAATCTTTGAAAAGTTGAATGTCTCTTATCTTTTAAAAATCGGTAAACAATATTTACGATTTATGTCCGGAACGAAAGTGGATTTGTCGTTGCTAAAGTCACGTCATACTTTTATATAAAAATTATCAATATTAAATTGTTATAGATTAATGAAATTAGAGATTAATAAATCAGAATCTGCCAAAATTTGTTGGCTGTTGTTTTAGAACGTGATGTATATATATATATTTACATATGTATTTCGTTAATTTAATGTCGTATTTTTACATCGCAATTAGAGCACTGACCAATCCGTCTTTGTTTCGATTTTTACTTATATATTTAACAAATAAAAAATAGAAAATTCAATTAATAAAAATAAAACAAATAAAGCATTCAATTTACATATTGAAATTTTGAGAATTCTGAATTCATGATGATAAAAAAAAATTCAGCAGATCATTTTATCGAATCGCCTATTTTTCAGATCGATACCTATTGTATGTTAGGCTTAACGTAAAATTTGCATTTCGATAAAAATTTTAGAAAATCCCAAAAAGAAAATACGAGGCTTGCAATTTTTCCCTTCCCGTAACAACGATATTTGTACGATTGTTGTTATTATTATAATAATTATATTCTTTATTGTTGCGAATGGAAATTTTGTTGCTGCAAATAACTGTGTGGAGTACGTGTGTACGAACGATCGTTAAAACGGTTTTATTCATGGTGAAATGTAAATGTGACCATGAATGAAACCGTTTTAATAACCTTTGGGGTAATTCAATATCGCTCTAATGACAGCGTCAATCACTCTGGGCGGTCGTGTTGTTGTTGGCCTCCTACGCCACTCGCTAAATTGCTGTCAGTGGCCGGTGCTACGTTCAGCTCATGCGTACAACATCCGAAAGCTTCCGCCCCTGTGCGGAACACTCTGCATATGTTTGCAATGAAATAAAAAATGAAATTAGGACCACATGCTGTCTGGCGGCTTGTCGTCCGACGATGCCTCAAAATATTGTCAACATTCCTTCATTAACGATTTCCCCTGATGCGTACACTGTTTTAAAAAATCTTTGTCCTCCTTCAATGATGTTCGTAGCTCGGAATTTTTTGAAATTTCGATTTTTTTATTTTTGTAATAAAATTTAAAAAAAAATTATTTTCTAGTATTATTTCTGTGATCTATTTTTGATATTCGTTATTTTTCAATTTGGCTTTTGATTTGAATTTTGGCTGATATTTTGTTTTCGTTTTTTTTTTAATTAAACATCTTTTCTATTTTTTATTTGTTACTGGTCTGATTAAATTAACATAAAATTGTTGGACGATGAGAAATTTACAAAAAAGTTTATTAAATTTCAATGTTTATTGAGGAACACGGAAATCTATGAGGATTCAAACAGAGGGCTGAAAGAGAGACAACGATTTTCCGTAATGTGAATTTCCTCGAATTGAAAATCCGTTTCCCTTGTAATTAATTAACTATTGGGATTAATGCAGACTGTTCGACAAAAGCGTATATGGCCACACTATTTCCGGAAAACAGTTGAAGGGTAGATTCGAACGTGAGGAGGGAACGGTGCTCCTCGACCAAGATGCTTTTTATAGCAAGCGTCACTTGTCGTTCGAGTGGTGACAGACGATCGTTCTATTGTTCGAAAAGACTCACTCAATGTTTGGACACCGATTGTGACGTTATTTTCTCGAACGAAGCGTCTTTCTGGGCACGTTCTCCTATCAATCATACGTGGTCTAGCCACGCTAATAGACTAATCCAGCATAGCGTTACAGACACGGTAAAGGTATGAGGCTGTCCAGAAGTATGACACGAAATTTGTGGAAAGTACGTCTCGGACGTGTCAACTGATTAATACTAGTAATAGCGACTGGGCCGGATACTAATAATGAAGCATCACGGTTCATATCGGGTATTGCGTCCACATTTTTTTTCAATGCTTCCTGTCAAATAGTTTCTGAGTTACGCCGTACACGTTCTTGGCAAACAGACTATCTAACTATTCGTTTCGCTGGCAAAACGATTTTCATAGATTTTCCTGCTTATTTTCAACACTCGATTTTTAGTTCTCATTTTTATTTTCATTTTACGATCTTTTCAACATCATAAAAATTCTTCATAGCTTCAAGGATATTTATAAAACGTGTGGCGCTTAAACATAATTCCTCAAACATTGAGATAAGCCTTTTAATCCCTCTCGAATACGCTTATTCTTTATCTCCCTTTGCCTTTCCTCGTTTCTACCCTTCTTTCCCTTTTTTCTTTCTATCACACCAGGGCAGCTTTCATCGTCGTCTGACGAGCTGACGAATGATACATCCGCATTGTTACGTTCCAAGCGAAATTAAATAAAAGTATGGCTCGAATAGACAAGCCCAGAGATGACAAATGCCTTTGAGTGAAAGGAGGAAAAGCTAGGGGAAGGGAGGAAATGTTTGAAAAGTGAAGAGTAAGGAAAGTTACAAATAATACCTCGTGATGAATCCAATGTGTCCTACAGATGATGGTGACACGTTTTACGAGCTTCGTGGCTTGTCAGCCCAACCTGACAACCAATATCCGTCTGGCATTCAAGAAACTCGATTTATCATTTATACCGTAATGTCGATATGATTATTTTTACTCAAACCCACATTAGTACTCATCTGATACCTGTGTTAAGCCGAACGCAAAGTTCAACAGTATTAATGCGAAGCTCGAGTTTTTATAGAGCATGCTGAAACCTTTGAAAGGGCTCTGAAGGGTTTCCAAGCGTTTTGAAAAATTCAAAGGGATTTGGAAACAGTAAAGGATTAAAAACAAGATCGTTCGTCGCTTCTGGCAATTCGAATTGAAGGAAAAGGTTGAGAACGTTCCGAGATTCCGTTTTTAGCGATAGTATAACTTTAAAAAGTATTAGTTTTTTTCATTAAATTTGGTATATTTTTTCAATCGTATTGCTTATTCCTGCAAAATGATTTTTTTGGACAACCTTGATGCGTCTAGACTTCAAGGTGGCTCAATCCTGTGGAAATACATCAATCTTCGTAAAAATATTAGAGAGCAGCAAAAAAGACCTTGGAGGTTTCCACAGGCTTTATTAGACATTAAAACCCAATACAAGGGGTAAATAAGACAAGAGGTCTTCAACAAGGCGTCTGCAAAACTACTTGACTTATCACAGGGTATTTCGTGCCTTCGTGTGAAACCAAAAAGGACAACTCTGGTCTTTCTAGGACCTGAAAGGTTCCTAGGCCCACAAGAGGCCCTGAATCGAAACTGGACCTAAAGCCAGTGGTTTTGAGAGTCTAGTTTGATGCATCAAGTTCAAAAAGTGACTTTAACTTTCTTTCTAGCAGTCCCAGCTGGTACAAGCTTTCACGACCCGTTTTAACCACTGAAATCATTTCCACCATATACCAAATTGGACAATCGTGGAGGGCGCTCTCAAGACTGTTTTTCTTCATGTTTCCATCATTACGGTTGGTTTTCTCGCAGCGGGATCCGCAAAGAAGGAAACATTGGGAATCAATAAAACAACGAATCGCCATGGGGTCGATATCTCTCCAGCTTTTTAATGATCGGGTTTGCATATAGACCCAAGCTACACTTCCGGTCCCCAGCGTGCAGTCTTTGCTCCTCCCGTCCATGGTGGCCACCTGAAGAACTTCCGATTCAAAAAAGCTTGTGAGCTACCACGTTTCGCCTGGGAAGTTCTTCCGGATACGTCCTTCCGTTTTTCAGCGCTCGTATATATGTAACATTCGTTCAATGGCTTCTGGAGAGAGCAAGGTAAAATTCACTGCGATTTACGCGAGCCGGGAGCCCCTATCGCAACCGACTCGTCGAACGGTCCCTCGGCAATCACACGCGTGCTGAATATTCCGAGCCAATCTATGAGCTCCTATGCCGCATGACAAGCGGCCACGCGATACTTCACTAACCGAACCAACCACCGCGACTTTTACCGCTATCTCTCTCTCTTTCTCTCTCGAGGATTCTCTCCCATCAACGAATTATCCGCGATCTCGTGTATCAGCGAGGGGAGCAATTTGGCCCTTCGCAATTGCCAGATTTCGTCATACCGCGGACGATTAATGATTCTCCACTAACCGATAATAAATTTAACGATATTGAAAAACAAAACAGCTGAACCCGATCGTACAAGGTAATTGAAAGATGGCACGAGCTCTAGGTATTTAGATGGTAATATTAAATGAACATTTAACAATAATAGTTTAATATTTTTCAAACTAATACTTCCTTGTTATTATTAAGTCTCAGAATATTATAATTTATATTGTATAGCTCATATTATTTTCATTTTAATATACTTTCATTTTTATTTCATTTTCGTATATTTTATTAACGTGTCTTATATTTATTTTGATTATTTCTTTAATAAAAATTTATATGTACGAAATATTGTTGAATGATAATGAACCTTTTTGTTGAATTGTTGTTGTTATTGTTGAATTGTTGAATTATTGAATTGATGAATTCAATAATTGTTGAATTATTGAATAATTGTTGAATTATTATTCAACAATTATTATTGTTGAATAATAATGAACCTTTTTAATGGTTTATTTGAAAATTCATATTTGATGACTGTTATTAACAGTTATTTTTACGATATTTAAAAATTTGTAAGCACTCGTTATAATTTCGTGAATTTTTCATTATTATCGTTTTATTGATTTTATTAAAGAATTATGCATTTTTAAATTACCTTCCATTTTATTTTTACTGTATTCATTTCTTCTGTTTATTTTTACAGTGAAAAATCTTGCATGATGGTGTTTCAAAATCAGTCTCTCTCCAAGTTTCGATCCAATCAGAGATTCGTTGAATTTTTGATAGTCTCTGACGACAAAAATTTCCCAGCACAAAAATGTTACCAAGTTTATTAAAAATCGCGTGAACATGTTCCGGAAGTTCGAAAAAGGGGATTCCAAAAAAGAGATGAAAGAAATAGGAGGCACATGGAGAGCAGGAGTAAAATAATAGTTTAGTTTCTCGAGAGTGTTGCATTGGAGCGTGACTATCTCCACAAGCTGCACACCGGAGGCAGCAAAAAGATTTCCGCGAGTCGGTGGGACAACCGGTACAGTTATTTAACAGAATCGTTTCCCCCCTCCCTGCCGAGTGATCTTCATCCCCGGTACTGAAGTAAGTCGAACGATGAAAAAAAGAAAAGCGAGTACCGTTACGTCGATACGTGTTATTTTCCTCTCTGTGCTGTTCTGATTGCTCTTTGCTCTCCCGATGTCCAATCACTGTGCACTTTTCCCGCAGCGCCAGCTTTTTGACGGGCTTTTTTCGGTTGCCGCAGGAAGTCGCTGGATGGGGGGACGCTGGGGAATTACAACGAGTAATTGGGGAGACAGGGGGGCGGTACACAAGCACCCGCGTAAACTCCTGGCTCGTGGACTGCTCCTGGTCGTTCTGGAAGTGACCTGGATCGGGCCTCAAGGGTCGTTGATCTCAGCTGGGTCATACTGTCATGACTATGCCACGCTCGTTTAATTTTTCACCTCGTTATTAAATCCGGATTAATATATCGCCGAAATATTATATCTCATTAAATATCCTTTCTCATATTCCATCTACCGTCAAAATTAAATTCCATACCTGTGTATCGGCGTTCATTTTTTAATTTCGGTTCGTTCGGTCGCCGAGTATGTCGATTTTGCTATCTGTATATTTCTGTTAATAATAAAAGCAGGTTTTCATATTTTAGAACATTTCTATAAAGCTTCTTCATGCTTATAAATTTATACAATATTTTATTAATAATTTATATATATATATATATATTTATATATATATATTTATTTATATGGATGATCGGTAATTCGAGTTCTTCCTTGAGTGGATTTCAATTCTAGGGTTCATGTAAATCAAATAAAGCCCCATTACCTACAGTCGAAAAGTAAATGGTTACTGAATTATGTTATCACTTCACAATTTTGAAAAATGTTAAGTCATCGGAGAGGGACAATCCGGTAGGATGACACTTCCCATTTGTGTGCTTTCGAAGCTTTTGTGATTTGACTTCGCAACATGTAGCCTGGTATCGTCGCACAGGGAAATTAATTGATCAGTGAAATGATTAATTACTCTCGTGATTCGATATATTTGAAGTGAGAATAAAAATATACATATTTTTCACCTTCTGGACATTTTATCATGAATTTTCAATATCTTTCATGACCAGGAGAGTCTGTGAAAAAACGAGTTTCATGTCGATAGTTTGAGGAGTTTCTCACAGTACAATGGGTAAAAAAAATATTTGTATATCTCCCCTGAGAGGGTTAATTTGGTTTTATTTTTGTTCGCGTTTTCTTAAGAATTAAGTATAAGGAAATAATTTATTAGAAATATATATATAATAATATTTTTTTATCATAATTTATTATAATTTAGTTTAATTTATATATGGAATTTATTTATAATTATATATATGGATGTACGTATATGTAATAATCTATCCGTAATAAAAATCAACTTAAGCTTTTTTTTTCGAAGGATAATTTGAAAAAAACTCGTGCAGAAACATTTTTATTCACTGTATCTTTTTTAAACACCAAATAGCACAGTTTATTTATAACATTCCGAACGTTGTTCTCAGTCTTATTCTTGTTTCTTATATTTTTAGGTAACTTTGAATTTCGATCGCATGCATATTTAATTTCTCTTCGACTGCTTGATTCTTCGAACATGTTGCAGCTTCCTGTGATCAGAATTGCAATATAGAGAGTATATTTTTGAAATGTAACCTGCCCAATTTACCTTTCGAGTTATTTTCGTCCCGATTTAGTTGTTCACTTCGGAGGCAAGCTTGAGGCGAGCGCGAAGGTTCTTAATGGGAACCTGTCTATCTCCTCGGTCCCCAAAAGTAGCTGGTGTCACTCGTAAGAAATCGTTTTCTACTTGCTTCTTTATTATTGGTCTCAGCATTCCGACAATTTGAAAAATTGAGGAAAACGAGTTTGTGTTGGAAAACTATTCCTGATTTTTCTAAATTTAGGACCTTCGCGGCCTCCAATTTGCAAACCTTTCGTTGGTCGCGTTACAAAAATGAAATTTGATTCTGGTAATTAATAGTTCGACGGATCTCTACTCAGCTGACATCACGTAAGTAAGTAATTGTCAGATTGAAAGAGAAATCGACGTTTATACGATGCATTTCCGAGCCAACGTATAATTGTCACTAATTGGTATTCCGGATGAAAAAATAAGGGGTTAGGTTTGCGCGCAGTGAAAATCGGTAATGACAAAAAAAAAATGTTATTTCGATCGTTATTTTTGTTGCCTCGCGAAGTTCAATTTTTCTCCATCTGGTTACGTAAATGTTCAATGACGTTGAAATTTGCATAACTGTAATAAAATTGGCATTTTCTTCTCTTTTTTCATCGTTCACAATTTTTCGTATCTAAACTGCAGAAAATAAGCCAAAACAGCTTTTCTTCAAGAGATTCACGATGGCAGTTAATAAATAAATATCGAGACCGATAAAAATAAAAAGATTAAAAAAAAAACGATGTTTCGTTTCAACCTTGAAAGCCACAATTTTTTCTTGTATTTTTACCGGTCACCCATCCAAGTATTGACCCACGATATTCCCGAATCAACGGTCACCGATCCAAGTAATGGCCCAGCGAATTATCGAAGCGCCGTTTTGGCAAAGAATAGCTCTCGTTTGATGTTGAATCTTCGTTCGTGGGCTTGTTGCGATGAGACAATTCGAGGCTCGAGGTGTTTCCGGAACTTCCTGTTCCGCACTGGACTTTTCGTGCCGTATCGTAAGAGCTCTTTATCGTCCTGTTACTCAACCTGATTTCTTGGTACGTCTGTCAGGCTATACGAGGGCACTTTCGTCAGCGCGAAGATTTTCGTTTTTCTCTTTCTCTTTCTTTCCTCCTTTTTTTTCGTGTTCTTTTTATATGTTTCCTTACACCCTGGTGTAGCCTCTCCATCGGTAATTTCCAGAGCCGTGACTCGTTTTCGTCACGCAATAACACGTACACGTGTATAATACCAGGATATTTATAGCGGAGAGGGAAAGAGAGAGATTACTGGAGAACCCGCAGGGCTATTACGCTGGTTGTTTCTTAGGGCGGGACCAACTCATGTTCGACGTATACGCCAAAACGACGCTTTAAAGGCCTCGAATAATCAGAAAAATATTCCATCATCGCTTTTTTAGACCTTCGTACGAATTACGTAACCCGTCGTCGACTTGAATTTATTTATTTTTCTCGCTTCTCTCAAGCGTGTTTGTTAAAAGCCTATCGGTACAGGTTGGCATTCGGAGATTTAGAATTTTTTAATTATAACCGCCATTTTCGTAGATAACATTTTTCTGACGGAATTTTGGACCAAGAACTGCAATAAATAAACACGCCGCTTTCGTAGCTCGTGTTCGTCAAGATGCATGCACGTTCGAGAAAGAAATTCGAGAAGAGAAAATACCTAGAATTCGGAAAAAAAATCGAGAAAAGAAAATCTCTAGAATTCCGGAAAAAATCGAGAAAAGAAAATCTCTAGAATTCCGAAAAAATCGAGAAAGGAAAATCTCTAGCATTCGAAAAAAATCGAGAAAGAAAAATCCCTAGAATACAGAAAAAAATCGAAAAATCCCTAGAATTCAGAAAAAAATCGAGAAAGAAAAATCCCTAGAATACGGAGAAAATAAAATCCCTACAATTCAAGAAAATTTGAAAAAAAAGTCGAATCCTGTTGAGAATGAATTTGAATGACGAAAGATTCGAGGAATTCTTTTTTTCATTTGCGATATAGCTTCGGCGATGGGACGATTTAACGTTTCCTCGTCACTTCGTTATTTCCGGTTCGTCAACGGGGTCTGTTCGTGGTTAGTGACGTTCGTCTTCGCGACGGTTATACATATGGGTCGTACCAATAGCGAAAAGCATGTCCGGATGGACGTGCATGCATCTTGAGTGAATTGAGAGTTTTTCCGAGCTGGGCTAGAAATATTCAACGAAGAAGACAGACCGGAAGTCCTGACTGTGGCGTCGCCTCAAGGGAGGGAAAGAATGAGAGAACGCGGAGAACAACCTCGAGGCGTTCATGCATGGGCGTCGTCCGGCGACAGCAATGCACCACGAGTCAGCGAGACTCCAACGGTTAGTCCACTGCAAACATCCATTTGTGTACATACGTCGACACTGGGGCGTATGCGTGTATTCGTATATGATAAAGGGCTGGATGAGAGCGTGACCGAGATGTGCAGTTTTGCGCGCACCAAGAGATATCACGCCTCTCACTTTCTCTCTTTTCCGAGTTGCCTGCTCCTCCCTTCGCGCTGAGTCCGCGCGTTGATAAAGTGGTGGTGATCCCTCGTGTGGAAGGTGCCGCAGTTATTATACGTACCTCGCCTGAAACGTACATTCTTCTCCCTTGCTATGCTTCGCACCCCGAAATTCGTATAACCCGCTCGATTCGCACTCGTGCATGGGATGAACCTTTGCAAAATGACCCAGGGCCCGAATCCAAAATATTCATCCTCTTTGTAGTTTTATTTTGGTTGCTTCGTTAATTACGATGAAAATAATGACGGCAGCAATAATAATAGTGATAACATTAATGGTTATAACAATTACGATAACAATTGTATCAACAATCGTACAGTGACAATGTAACAATTGTAATAACAATTATCGCAGAAATGGTAATTATGATAATGATATAATGATGATAATCGTATCACCAATTGCATATTGTCATCATTGCCATGATTTAATATAGTTGTTATTACGTATTTATATCTATTTATATTCATTTTATAATTATTTTGAACAGTTAATTTTTGTTATCATTTTCTTAATGTATCCGATTCAATTTATTAACGGATTGAAAAGAATAGACCAACATTATTTCTGCAGCATGAAATCGCTGCTAGGTGGAAGAAGAGGTTGCACCAGCGACCAAGAAGTATGGATACACAAAAAGAGAAATAAATGTCTGTAGATAGGGCTGACGTCGAACCGTCCGCGATATTCGTTGGAAACTTCGAAGCTCTATAAGAAAAGTTGATACGTGTATTTATGCGTGAATCCGTATAGGACGAACCGAAGAATTATGCGGCACGTATAGGCGGAATACATATGTGAGATGACTGTGTAATGTAGATTAGAAAATTCACCGATACGGAGACTCGAAAGCGGAAGACGAAAGAGTCTGCGGGTAGGCAAACGGCGCCATCGTTTACTGATGAATCACGCTAACGCCTCAGGATTTTAATCACACTTTGCTATATGTATGTATAAAGAGGATGGGCGATGTTGGTTTTTCGAATAATGTAATTTTCCTTGCAGTTCCTATACCTCCATCCGGTAGAGGAACCGCATGACTATAGCCTTTCACGAGAGCTTCCATAAGAACTCTGCATATGGCAAAAAGTATACTTACTTTTGTGTACGTGTGCAGTGTGTCGGAAAAATCGCGTGAAACCTTCAGGCAGTAGATACACCGTAAAATTCTGAGCCGAAAAGTCCTCATCCACTTTTCTCTGCGACCCACCGTCGCCGAGATATTAATGGATCACGGTAGCACCCAATGCGGGCCTCCGTGCGGAGAGATAAGTACGGAGTGGGGGGCGCGCTCCGCCCCTTCGGCGCAACGGAAACGTCGCATTGGCGGAAATAAATCAATTGATATCTTGGCAATGGTACATCGGAGAGAAAAATGGATAAGGACTTTTCGACTCAGAATTTCGCGATCTATCTATCCCGCAAAGACCTGACACTGTTTTCGGAGCATCTTCCGTACACGTGTGTGCGTGTACACGTAGAGTCTCTGTATGCGTTTGAAACATTTGAAAAGCGAACGGCCAAAACCGAGTCAAGCGATACGGCGAAGAGCCAAGAAGCAAAGTGGAGTAACAGCTGTAGTTATAAAATGGAAAAAAAGATCGTGGCGCGCATGTACCTTTTAGTCCAACGAGAACAAGCGTCGGATAGAAGAAGGGAAAGAGAAATCATCGTAGTTCCTCGTGAATCTCGCGTACACTCCTAATTTCCCGCTCCTGAATTCTCGTGACAAAAGAATGTAAGACACTTCTGCATCACGATCTTAAATAAAAAGTGGAACACGGCAACATCAAAGAGTCGGGCGAGTAATGAATTTCGAATCTTCATTCCTATCGAGCTCGAATCTTGTCAATCTTTCGCGAAACAGCAGACCAGGGAATTTTTTTAATTATACTACGACAAAAAATATGAATAGATGAATTGATTAAAACCAACAAATAAACCAATTTGAAAAAAAAAATTAACAAAAAGGTTCGGAAATATTATTGACAAGTTACTTTGAACACTTTATACGAAATCGGTATTGGGTATCGTATCAGCTGAAACCTTAAAAAAACTACATGGAAGTTTGAGGGATTTCTTCGTTCGATTTCAAAAGCTTAATCAGCTGTTCATTATTTTCATTGAAGCGTTATGCTCTCTTCCACATCTGATACGATCGACAACGTTTTTTTCCGTTCCGTTTTTTCCCTCTGGCTCGTATCCTCACGCTCCGAGTTGGTGAGGATAATCGCCCTTTTCGGTTGAATATCGGAATCTTGGATAAAATTCTTCCACTCGGTGAAGAGGGACGGCAATTCAATAGGGTGTTAATAATCCCGGCTTCAAGTACCAAGTACTCCGTATGGCAATCTCTCACTCGTCTCGAATTCCACCTACGGTCTTTTCTCTTTTTTTTCATCCCTCTAATAATCGCAGCTTTCAATGAAGCTGATGGTGAGATTATTTCGGGTCTTTTACTCCCTGCCGAAGGAAAATTGTTTTGATGGAGAAAAAAAAACGAAAAAAAGTAGGGACTCAAAGAATAAATAATGTTCACTGTCAAACTCATAAGTTTTTTGTACCAAACGAGAAAATTATGAAAATTTTATACGAAATATTTCGTTCGACAACGAACAAAGAAATTATTTATAAAAAAATAGTACAACATAATTTATTTAATAACAAATAGTATTTAATGGTTTACAATAATTTCAAAAAGTAATTATTTAAAACAATATAAAATGTATTTAATGATTTACAATAATTCAAATAGTACTTGACAATTTTTTCTTTTTTTATCGATCTTTTTTCGTTAAAAGACAAAAGAATTATTTTCAAAACCTTCCAAACATTTCTCATTCTTAATCTTCGATCGTTTTCCCTTCCACGTTTCATGTTGGAGCAGTTATTTTTCTTTTTTTTCGAGACTCACTTTTGTTTGGTTTGTTCGCATTTTTGGAACTTCCATTTTTTGTCTCCGCCTTGCGCTTCGATTCCAAGCGTCCTGCTAGTCCGGCTAGCGAACGTGACGCGATACTCGATAGCGTTGAATAAATCCTGGCGGGAGATTACAGATGGATGCCTCGCAAAAGCTTACACGGAAGGGAATATTAGATACGCGGAGATGTGTTGCTGCGGAAGCTCCTTTGGCGCGGTCGGATGACAGTAATGTGTAGGACCGAGTGATCCTGGATTTCCGATCACAGTTTCGTTCACTCGCTCGTTCCTGCTCTCAAAGCGCAACATAATTCCGACTGCTGCAACTTCTACGCGATACAGATGCAGTGACGAACAGATACACTTATACAGGAATTTTTCCTCTCAATATAGGTACATGGGAATATCGTCGTAAATTCATAATCGGTTCAACGATAATAATTTTTTTTCTTCTTTTGAAATTTTCAATACGAAGCCTCCGAACGTTTTCATTATTTTTATCGTTTCAAACATTTCATTTTTCGTTTACTCATAATTTAATATATAATAATCGAGACTATAATTATTATTGTTAAAACGTCTTATTATGATTAACATTATTATTAACAATAAAAAAAACCATCACAGTGTCAGGACATACTACATCGTTCGAATGACTGATATAATAATAATAATAACAACAATAGCGCTCATAATAATTACGATTACAGCTGTAATTATTCTGTTTCGTATTACAGCCTGTAGCCAACAATAATTTTTGTCTGTCCCATTAATACCTCTACTGGCCGGCGTTACTATCACTAATGTTTATTACTTCGAGCAAACACAAAATTGGCAAATGTCAGGGTTACGGTTGCTCATTTTGTTTAAAAGGCACGGCCCGTATTACGCAACGTTACGAGAATAGTACGATACACGTAAGTACCGCGGTTACATATATACATATATACACAAACCTATATACATATATACATATATAACACACACACGTGCAAACGAGTATTGCTGGGTACGTACTATCAAGAGATTAATCTCCCCCCCCCCCCCTCGTATTTCTCCAGCTCTTGCAGTCGCTCACCGCCGTGCTGCTCTTTACATGTGCATTAGCCATTGAACTGTGGTACCATAGAGTGGAGGCCGGTTAACGAAGCCAGATGGTGTACACAGTTTAATGACGATAGAAGAGACGAAGCTGCGCGACCGGAGAAGAAAGAGGGAAAGGGGTGCAAAAGAGACAGAGACGAAGAGCGAGAAGGGGGGGGGGCGGAGAAATACTGCATCCACTGATTGTACAGCCGTGGAATCAGCGGGAGATAAACCAGCAACGATGCAGTCTCCTCCTGGTGAAAATTCACGAATAGGACGAAACGGACAAGCTGACCGTACGATGGACCATGAATAAGAGAATACTTTTTGCAACGTGCTAGGTGCGACGGGCTGTGACGAATTCTTCAAAAAGACGCGATGGTCTTGGGTAAACGATAATTATTAGAGGAAAAAAATGATCGATTGTTGCGAGAAGTATTGTAATAAGCTTTGGAATAATAATAATGATAAAACGATAAAAATAACAATTGTAATGATAATTACGGATTTATAAGCGTATTATGGAATTGTAAGCAGTGGAGATTTTCGAAAAGACATTCCGGGATTTAACATCGAAAAACACCAGATGTGCAATATACAGATTTATTTTGAATAATTATGAGTCAAGGAACTGTCAATGATTGATAGAATCAATAATAATAATGACGATCATGAGAAATTAATAGCAATATTCACGATGAATAGTTGTAATATTTTGTGAAGAAGTTTTTCAAATATCATTCCAATTTTTATTTAAAAGAATTATTTTTAAAAGTATCTTGATTTTGAATAACGTCAAGAAATAGTCAACAACTGAAAAATTGATATAATGACGATACTAGTGATACTGATGAGTATAATATATAAATAACCATCAATAATACGTAATATTTATGCTAAATTATTGTAATCATAATAATAAAAAAATTGTAAAATATTATTATTTTCATTATTATAATTATCGCAATGATCGATCAATCTAATATAATAATAATAATGATACTAATGATAAAATTATACTCGAAGAAAGCTGGTAATTGGATGAAAAATCCAAAATTGTTCCATCTCTAGCAAGAATGGAATTGAACCATCGCCGAGGGAAAAAAAAATTGTGGTCATCGCACGTCCCCGAAGATCGCCATACGGTATGCTCGAGTAATCACGAATCGTTACAAAGCCGGATGAAAAACGAGCATCGCGACAGCAGACACATTTAATCTCACGTTTTTGTTTCTTTTTTTTTTTTTTTGT
>JAPYZJ010002116.1:0-22604 GCA_030522765.1 Ophioninae sp. B BG-2022a
AACCTTTTCCAAACACACTAAATAAATCTCCATCGCATAGAAGAAGCCTACTCTACGACCTTTTGAAATATCGTGATTTCTGCGATTCTGGAAAAGTGACCAAGGAAGACGAAAAAAAATTTTTTTCGTTTTAAAACTCTTCAAAGGGTCTATTTAATCGGAAATTTTCCGCTGATTACGAATATGCTCGAGTTTTTGCCGAAAGTACAAAATTAGACTGGGAAAATGCAAAAAACGAAGAATGACATTCCGTCGTGAGACGCCCTGTATATCTGTGCAGCACCAGCGCAACGAACGTGTAATTTCTACCAATGTTCTCTCTCTCAGTAAAGTCAGTAAAATCAGTGGTACGGTTAATATCTTCGAATATTACTGCGTTTTTTTTGTTTATTTTGCGTTTTTATTCATATTGCGTTTGTTGTATTTTTTGCTAGATTATTTTTCAAAATTTTTATGTGTCATTGTATTTTATAATTCTCCAATTGTCCGAAAGTTTTTTTAACTGGCGCATAAAAAAATGTACGAGCATGGCTCTTCGCCTGTCTTTCCTTCTCACTGTATTTATTAAAAATCGACTATTCAAATGAATCGGATTCATCCGCGTCTCTAAGAAAATTGCCCGTCTATCTCAGTGAAAGAAACGAGAAGTAAAACTGATGAAAAATTCATTGGCTATTCAACGTGTATGAATAGCAATTCGAATTGTTTACGAAATCACGAAGATTCAAAAATATACGAAATCGATGGAAGAGATTTTTCGATTGCAGTTGTAAAAACAATTTTCCTATTCTTTCAAAATGTTGGTTTTTTTTCTCAATTATGATCGGATCATTCAATGATGAGTCGAAGCAATATCGATATGGAACTACGTATATGTTAGCATTCGAGTAGCGGAGACGTCACCAACGAGTATTCCAATGTGACAACGCTCGCTTTCAACGTTCATCCAATTCAATCGGATACTTTTGAAACTTTGTCGATTGCACGTCTGCAATGTTTCTCCGTAATCTTTACGAGTCGAGAGTGTATATTGGTTGTGGGGATATAGAGGATGAATAAAAAAAATGTTTGATCGCTCGTATCTATACTTATTTCGATTTCTACAAGTTCAGTTTTAAAATCTCTTCGAGGTTTCTAAAAAACATTGTTTTTTAATCTTTTCCGATACTTTCTATAGCGTTCATTTTTCTCCTTTATTGTCATTTTTTACAAATTTTTTTCGTCAATATTTTTTTGTTTTTTATAGTTGTAATTTATTTTTTATTTTTTTATGGTCACTTTTTCTTCTGTATCTCTTTTTATAGTTTGGAAAAGTAAAAATAAAGTTCCTAGAGCTTTTTAAAAAACAAAAAAAATACAGAATTCTCGTTAGGTTAATTAGGACAAGCACAAAGCCCCTGAACATAAATTTTCTCTTCAGTAGTCACTTGTCGCCAGTATGTTTTATTGTTCACTAAAATTCCCTAGATAGGAGAGAAAAGTAACGAAATGACCGTTTGGCCCGTTTCTTCGATATCTTGCCTTATTTTCATTCTTATTGCGAGACGTTTGTAAAATTGAATCCACAAGTGGCGCGTACAGGTGCGGAATGAGGAAAAGGAGGGGACTGGTACTGCGGCGAACGGAAATTCGAGAACGGGCTGACGCGAGGGTATACAAAAATAAAGGTCTCAGAGGAGGGAGAAAAGAGGAGAAACGACAGGGAATGAAAAGAAGCTAAACAAAAAGCTAAACAAAAGCACGGGGGATAGGTCGGGAGGAGTACAAAAGAGCACATCCGTTCAATGGGCATACAGGCTCTCCGCGTGTACCGGTTAAGAGCTTTTTCCAGCCCGTGACGACGTCACATGCGAGGGTGTCCGTTAAACACACGTCGGACATTGCGTGGCGAAAGATCGAGCTCGGCATACCCAATGCTTCCCGGTCACCCTCCGAGAACTCCCACCCCCGTTTTTTTCCCATTTCCTATCATCACCCAAACTTGTCCGAAACTTGCAGCCTCCTCATCTGGGTCTTCGCCTCGTATCGTCCGAACTTTCAAGCTCGCTGAAATAAACGTTGCTGTTTTTCACCCCGGAACGCGAGCAATCTTAACAAGCAGCTCTTGAAGGTTTTTCGAGGCAGTCGGAGGATCGATTTTGCCCTATAAGTCGAGTCGAGGTCCCCAAAGAAAAAAAGGATTCTTTCTCGTTTCTCGGGGAAGGAGTGACGTTGCAAGCGCGTTTGAGGGTGAGTTTGGGGTTGACACCGGTTCGCTACGAAGCGCCTCCATCGGGAATAGTTCTCCGCAGGATTCTTGGATCGCCTCTGGGACAATAGTTAACTGCACCTGGTGCGCCGTTCCACTATGCAAATACTGCGGAAGCTCTCAACATTTTCGTGTGCAACAGACACAAATGGAGAAGGCTTCGGAGTAACATACACAAACCCAAACATAGACGAGTCTGTAAATATAAATATACGAAGGAAGGCTGATCGAGGGAGATAAAAGAGAGGGCCAACGAGCTCGCCAACGAAAAGCAAGCTTTCGGACGTCTGGTAAGAATTTCTTTGTCTCAAATTGGGCAAATCGTCGACGCGACCCGAGCCACTCGAGGACACTCGGTTCACTCGGAGACACTCTTCTCTGCTTTTGTGGAATCAGCTGGCGGAAAATGGATTTCCCTGATGGGTCGAAGTTTTCTCCTTGCGAGGGGACGACTTTTTTTTTGCGCTCCGAAAGAGAAAGGGACGAAGGGAGCAAACCGGGTACGTCGGAACGTCCAAACATTAATGATCGATCAACTCCTGATTGGCTAATTGGACCGTGTAGAAAATTGACAGGACGTCCCCGGGAAACGTGATGACGCGTAAGGGCTTATTTGAGGCTTTCCTCATGATCAAACAAGGGCTCGAGGGCTTATTTGAAAATGAGGGTCTTTGAGGGCAAATTATTGAAGGTCCCAAACGACGATACCTCAAACGACACTCCGTAGCGAAGCGTGACCGATTAGGGCCCTAATAAAGTTAGCCGAATTCTATATGGGCCTGACCAGTGCCCCAATTGAATTTCCGGCCAGGATTAGTCGAGCCGTCCATCCACCATTTGCCCCCAGGTATGTTGACGAAAAAAGGAAACTCTGCGGGATACCTCAGTCGCAAATCTAGTCCTCTTTATACCGAGTCAATTTCCAGAGTTCGTTTGGGATCCCCTTCTCTGGAACGATGTGCAACAAGCCCGGGTGCATCATCCGCGTTAATTGGCAGGAGTTCGAGCTCGAGAGCAATTAGCCCTAGACGTTGGCGTGTGTAACTCGATAAACGACCGGCTCCAAGTTTTCCACGGTATTTCAAAAACGGATCACCCCTTTCAAGTTCCCATCTTTTTTTCTTTGACGACGCTTCTCCTAGTAATTTTTTTTTGCTACCACGTATTTCCGCTCAGCGGACAGGGAGCTTGCAGGCAAAAAGGGGGAACGTTTCGATACGAGATTCGAGTGAATTTGCCCGGCTGTGCTAGGACCAATAAAGAACCAGCGAGGAAAAGTATTTGCACGATTACATGGTGTGTGTGTGTGTGTGTGTGTGTGTGTGCGTGTGGCGGGGGGGAGATGGGCAGAGGAAAAGAGGGAGGGAGAGAGGCTCTTCCATCGTAAATTTCTACCACAGAGTACATCGGAGGGTCGATAGCCCTGTACGGCGCTCGCGCACCCCGTTCCCGTATCCATGCACACTTACACTGCCCCCATGAGTTCGTAAAAGCATCTAGACACCGAGATGAGAGAGACACCGGTAAAAAGTGGCAGCTTGGGCGACCAGCTTTCGTCCGTGCCTGATACATCTATAGAAATTCACACGAGCATGAACCGAGTCCCATAGGGCGGAAAGTACGTGAAATCGAGCAGTTCCACACCGTTAACTCTCGAGATCCGCGAGCTGGACTGGGACATGCATGAGAGAGGTGAAGAGAGAAAGAACGGTAGGCCGAACGATTTCGTTCGACCCAGTTCTCCCATCTCGTAGCTGATTTTAAAGACTTTTTATTATTTTTTAAATATTTTTTTCATGTAAAAAAATGAGTAAAAGGTACGTGGATCGTTCTCGCGAAATTTTAAGATGATAGGATCAGCGGTTCTCGAGTTATCGCCAGTTTCCCCCTGCCCTCCTGTTCGAAAATTTTTCGTTGTTTTTCTGCTTTTTTTGGGTGCAGTCGTTCAGCCCGCAACGCGGAGAAACTCTGACGCGGTGGAACGTTAGTTCTGCAATATTCAGCCGCCACACGGCTGCCCAAGGCGAATAGGGAGACCTCGAAGATACCCCGTGAGATTTGGAGCTCTTTCGACGCAGCTGGCAGGTTTACTGACCACTCGAGGAACTCTTGCATTTTTAGTGATACTCGGAGTCATCGAAAAGTCAAGCTTCTTCGTGACTCCGACTGTGTTCCCCGAACCCGAGGCTGAGCACGGAGGGACGCAAATTTAACGAGGCCGAAGATCGTCGAGGTGTCCCAATTACGGGGTTTTCTTTTTTTCCGGAGCTTTAATGAGGCTTAAATATGCGAAAATATATTTCACTTGGTAGAATTTCCGGTCATTAATTGTTCAATTATTTTTGCCACTCGTACGATCGTTCCCAAGGTCTGATAATTTTTTCAGGGCTGGTTTGCGACTCCAAATTTAATTATTATTATTTTGTAACTTGTTTAAACGGACTCGACGTTTAAACATTTATTTTTTTTCGAAGAACGTCTTTTTGTTACTTTCATCGTCGATGAAGAAATTTGACAAATCATAAATCGACTTTGATGGAAAATTAAAGAAATGGATACGAATTTTTGAAAAAAAGTGGCGAGAACGCTGGCCAATGTTGAATTTCTCCCACGGCCGTCCTCGACCGACTTCCTGTTCGCGCGCGATTTGCACCCCCGTGGTAAACGTCCGTATATATATTGGGTGTACACGTGTGGGTGGATCTTTAACAAAGACTGAAGGACCCGGCAGGATTATTTCAAGAGCGTTGGGATACATGGCGTGACCTACTTGAATTTTCTTTAAAATAAAAAGAAAATGGATATCGAAACGACTAAAGTCGAAAAAAATCTCAAATATGAAAAGAACAAACGCATTGAAATTCATAATAAAATTAATAACCAAATAATTATCGTTTGAATAATAAAATAAAATTTATAATTAATAAACACAAAATTTGCCTACCAAATTTTAATAAACAAAAAAAATTAACTACAGTTGTAAAAGACTATTGCTATTCATTTATAACGCAATTAACAAAACATGTATAAACAAAAAAATTGATTAAAACTTTTAAAGGCTACTTCCATCAATTTTTAGATGAAAAAACACTTACGAACAAAAGATGTATTAATCTTATAAAATGCTAATTTTTCAAAATTCCGATTAGAATAAGGATATTTTAATGAACAAAAGAAAATTAGCTTAAGCTTAATCAGCGATGTTTGCGCTATTTTCAAATAGTATTCTCGAATATATATTTCCGGGCCGAAAAATGAAAAAAAAAACAAAGTCGATTTTTTCAAAGTTTCAAAGTGGAATGGTGCTTGAAATATAATTTTCATGTTTTTTTTCTCCAAGGTAATTTTGTTTTATAAAAATGGTATAAAAGTTGTCGATGTACGTTGTAAGAAATCCAAGCGGGGTTAAAATGTCATTCGTACAAGGGTCTTCCGGGTGTGTAGCGGGATGAAAAGACCGGCCGTATAATCGTCAGTGCAGCCATTCTACAATGTCGTGCGTAGACCACACGGGACGATAACCTCAATGTCCCCCTTTGCGACGCTTTTATGTGTCGTGTCAGCCATTGCAGGGTGTGTATTCTCGCTTTAACGAGAGCTAGAGAGAAAGAGAGAAAGAGAGAAAGAGAGAGGGAGTGAGAGAGACGAGAGACGGTGCCGTTTACTCCGCACCTTTACATCCCCCATGGAACACTACTTCGATCCCACAAATGATGAGTTATTAAAAAAGCCCTACGGCGTTTCCCTGAAGGGCAAATATTAAATTTACATCCATTCGAAAGGGTCAGACAGACTGGAACCACCTGCCCCGTGCAATGCCTTCTCAAGGACGGTAAAGGTCAAAAACTGGCGGACGCAAACGCCTCAGGGGATTCCTAAAAAAAACCTACATGAAACGTCATGGCTATTCGTTTTCAGACCTTGTTTCGGACAGCCAAGGCCAGCCTTAATTTTTATGGGAATTCCCTGGATCGTACGAGGTCACTTGAACTTGAATGACCGTGCGGTCAAATTTAATCGGTTTTGGACTACTTTCGAGGTCGTTCGGGTCGACCTTGAACAACTCTATTTTTATATTTTTGAGAATCCCCTTGATGTACAAGTCTTTTGACCTTGAATGACCTGGAGGTCAAATTCCATTGGTATTGGACCACTCTCGAGGTTGATTGGGTCGACCTTGAGACTGAAGAACTCTATTTTTGTTTTTGGGAACCACCCGTATAGACATGCCCTGGTCTTCTGACCTTGACTGACCTTGAGGCTTATTTCCATTCAAGAGTGCCTTTGGAAAAGCCTGGGTTCAGAAGAAACGAAAACTCGAGAGGAGCAACTTTTAAAAGTAGATAGAAAGGGTATCATCGATTTCTAAATCGTTCAAAAATACCCTCAAAAGTTCCAGGCGTCCTAAATTTGAACCAAGGTCGAAAAGGTTCCTCGAATCGATTCGATGGTAAAAGTTGGTCTCAGATCGTCGAAGGGCGTATCAAAGAAGAGGCTAGGCGAATCCAAGAATAGAAGCGTCGACTGATTCATCATTGTAACCGTTGAGTGATAAATTGAATAGATCGGGGGTGTACGAGCGATAGAGTGGAACAAGCTCATGCCGGCGATACGAAGGTCCGTGCAGCGGCTACGGTAATTCCGGGGAACGTTTCCTTGACTAGATAGAGCGGTGTGCGAGGTTCCGGGAGTCTTCCATGCGCGGACGCCTTCTTTGGGGCTTTGAAAGTGCGCCTCTCTTTTAGCTCGCGTGACGAAAGACCTCTCGTGACGTGTCGACGTCACGAGCGAGCCAAAACAAAAATTAGAAGAAAACAAAGAGAATAGTAACGAGTCGACCGAAGTGAACGTCAAAGTGAAATTCTCGAAAGTTTTCAAGAGCAATCGAGACATTTTTCGATTTATCGTTCAATGGGGATCACAGCTAGGTCCCGCTGCTAATGCGATTCCGAAATATCGGTTAGTACGACCGAAATATGATATTGAAAAATCGGCGCGTTTCGATCCAATTTTTTGGCAAACTTTTGTGTGTGTGTGTGTGTGTGTGTTTTTTTTATGTATATACGAACCGGAAGTACCGAGTTATAATGAAGAGGTTGGAACGGGGTGGAAAGTTCGTTCGAGCAGTGTTGAGAGGTACCTACTTGGAAGTTTTCGAGTGGCTGTGTTACCGGACAGACGATGACAGTCGTTAGCAACCAATTCATTCGAAGGAACGAATCCACCACTTTGGAAACAATGTATTTTCGCGTCTCGTAATTTTTGTATTCCTCAGCCTCTTTTCTTCTACGTGGAATAACGAGAGACTCGTTATCGGAGTTTTCGCGAAAATACGTGTTGTTGTTTTTCTCTCGGGTCGTAACGTGCATCAGGCTTTTTAAAGCAATTCACCGTCGACCGCTCAAGAATAACGACACTGTGAATTTTCTTCGTGGGTTTCACGAGGGCGACCACTATTTACCGAAAGAAACGACGCTAACGATCGTCATAATTTGTCTGGTCGACAAATTGGGTGATTCGAATAGATATTTAGATTTCTACTGCGAATGGATATACTTTGTCTCCGAAGAAGTGACGACTTCGGCCAATGAAAAGTGGTGGCTCGCGAGGCGAATGAGAATTCATGGTCCTTCGCAATGATTTTGGCTGGAATAACTCGTGAGGAAACTTGGTCGAGGTCAGGTGCATTGTTTATGGTTTGTCTGGCCGATGGAACGCCGGAGGCCTCTGCCAGCCTCTCGTAAATCATTCCAGCCGAATGATACTCTCCTGAGCGTATGCAACAACGACAGTGTCTTCTCTCCGTTTGTACTCTCGTTTCCTTCTCGCGCTGTTTTCTTTTTTCTTCAAGCCTCTGACTCAACGATAATTTCTTACAAAAGTGCCCCTCCGGTCTGAGACAAATAACTTTCATGATATAATGTATCACCCTTAGCCTCCGAGTACCTTTTTTACCGAGTACCTTGACGTCGACGTAGAAGAAAAGAGACGAAAACATCGACTTTCTTTTACGGTCCTCGTTACAAAGATTTTCTCGTTTTCGTCGACTATGTTTTTCCTTGAGAGAACTCACGACCGAGCTTTCTTTGTTTTATTTGGGACACGTTGATCAGCTGTAGGAACTCGAAAGAGGAGATGATTAAAAAAAAAAGTGAATTTGCTTTTACTTGGTTGAAACCATTTTTTGTACGGAATAAAAAAAATGGAATACTCAATTATTGAATTTGAAATTGAAAATAATTACTCGTATGATGTCGCCAGTGAAAAACTTTGCGTTTCCTAGCAACAAGCAATAGCCTTGGCACTTTAGCCAAGCATCGTTAACACTTTTCGTATTTCAACGGAATCATCAATTGCGTCATCAAAATCTGAGTCATCAAACACATATTGAATCAGCAATGATCCGGGTAATCCCACTGTCGTTTGTCTCATTGCCCCAAACGGATTCTGGATCGCAGAAGGATGATAAAATTTCAGGAGAAAGTGATTAATTGAACTTTCGGTTCGCACTGTTCGTTTGGGTTGAAGAAAGAAAAACGTAAGGAATTGTTGATAAGCCGGGCGGGTGAGTGTACACCCCGGCACATTTTAAAGAGCGATTAGTTCGAAGGTCGGGAGCGACGGGGCGAGGTATCGATCTGAGTTTGTAGCTACGTACATTTGTGGATGCTTTTGTGATACAAGGCTGGACCGGAAATCGTACGTTTTTGGATCTATACAAAAATAAAAATCAAGTTATTAAACGTGAACGATACTTTTTTGGATTATTTTGGAAAAGCTTTTTTTCTCTCGGACATCTTTTTTTTAATTTTTCATATCTCTTTCCCAGGGGTTAGAGGAGAAAGCTATATTAGCGGGCACGTCCCAGGGACGCGAACCCTATCGAGTTAACGAATCGCCCAAAAAACGATGGGACAAAGGCAACGAATCCCCTCCTTTGCGTTTTATCAAGAGGTAAATACCGTACAAAGAGATGGGAGGTTTCGAGGGATTATGGAATCGTGGAGGAGGTTTTCTGTTATGAAAGAAGAAAACTCTTTTTTTTATTTCTTTTTTTTATACATTTATAATTATTCATACAAGTCGACAATGAAATACTTTTGGTTGCTGTGTTTGAATCGAAAAATGTTGAAAAATTGAAAATATCTCATTCGAATTGAAACAAAAAAGTTGAACAACTTGAAACAAATAAAAAATTATATTTGACAAATAAAAATGACCGATACGAAGCTAAATGCCCTTGAGCCCTTTCCATCACCCTAAACCGTCGAGTCCTTTTGCCCGACATATCTAGGAAACCTTGCACTGTTCGTGACGTTTTTTGGTCGTGTTTTCGTCGAAGGTACGTGTAATTCGGCAGAACCCTCTCCGAGCCCTTCGATAGAACGCACACGAGAGCCCTGCGAAAAAAGTTGGAGAATCGCGTGACTCCGGCGTGATGGAAGGACCTGTAGGTTTTCCGACGTTGATGTCAGCGTCTCGTCAAACTTTTCAACTCTCGATCTCGATCGGCGCACTTCGAAGGGGCTTTTGAGGATAAAGGGTGCACCGAAAAGTGTGCACACGTAAAATATTTACGGATCGACAAGGGAAAGTTAGGAAGCCCGATACAGGGCCGGAGAACTTCTGGCTTTTTAGGTCGTTTTGTGCGCCTTCGAGACTATATATTGATCGAGGGCTGAAAGAAGGGCGGGGGTGGCGGGCTCGTAAAAGTCGAGGCGAGTAGAGCGGAAAGGAGCGACGCTAAGTCGAAATTATGACGTTCTCGTTTTCGAGTAAACGAAGGGAAAGGAAAAGAAAAGATAGAAGGGCCTTCCCTTCTATCCTTCGGCCCTTCGATCCCTCCTCGTCTGTTTACGCTCCAACCACACGTGCTATTAAACGATAGTAGGAAAATCTCCATCCGTAAGGGAGAACGAAGCTTTATGACCTCTTAAAGTCCTCCGAAAAAGCTTCGTTCCATTTCGAAGGGCCAATACACGGGCACTGCTGATAGAAGGGTTTCGAAGGTTCGATCGCTCGAAGGGCTGCATGAGAAAAAAAGATCGAAGCTGTCATCGCTCAAAGGGAGAAGAATTTACCGAGCATCATCCAAACGAACGAGTCCCCTTAAGGGTTCTATAAGGGCTCGACGCCTCATTCAATAACCGGACACCTTGAACAACATTTTTCGGCTCCCTCTTTTAAGCTAGCAGACTATCGTCGTAATTTCATTCTCTTCCACGTGCCTTCCACTTTTCATAACCTTCAAGGGCCCTGATTCAATCTTTTAATCTCCTTAATTTCAACGACCAGCAATCCTCTGTATAGGAGGGTGAAAAAAGAATTCTCATTACTTGATTCGTCGACGAGGACGAAAATTCGAAACCGGAAGTGCCATTCGAGAGGTCTTTACAAAACTGCCCTTTTTCCGTCGTCGTTTTCGTTTCGTTGATGGCCTAACGTGTTCTTTCCAAACGAAACGATAAAGGGTTAACCTATCTCAATTTTAAAATACTCGGGAACTTTTAAATACCCTTGGAACGAAAAACGTCCCATCCCTTCGGATCAACCCTTTCAACCCTATTCGCAGGTTCAGCTTTTTTCGAGCTTTTACATCGGTCCGTTCATACGCGAGTCCTTCATGCACGTAGCAGGCTACCAGCGAGCTACCAGCAATATCCAATATATACGTAACCTGGGGAGAGCTTTCGCGTAAATCACCACACCCCGTTATGACGTCACGTGATTCACCCTGACCTGAGAAGGCGAGCTGAACAGCGGGGGTGTGATACCTGGGTAACCTCTGTACCACCGGAACTACTAGAACTCAGCTATGGAGGAAACTACTGAGCCGAGCCTGTGCAACGTCTTGCCCATTAGACCTTTCGTATATGTATATATGTCTATATATATATATATATATATATATATATTTATATAACTATATTTCCTTCTATAACCCAAACAAACCCAACCACACTTTTAAAATACTTTATTTATATATTTATAAATGAAAATCTCATTTTACCTCATGAGATGGTCAACTGTTGACCGATAAATCACGTGATGACAGAAATTAATTAAAGAAATATTAAATAACGAAATTATTTATTTATTTGTTTTTTATATGAAATATCATATTTCGTAATTTCTCAATTTCCCTAGCCAATACAAAAAACCTCAAAAATATTATATAGATATATTTATTATTCAAAAATTCTTTCCGTAATATATTTACATAAATGAAGCAACATTAGACCGGAAGTGGATGGCCAAAAGTAATATTCGACGTTTTTTCGATGCAATTGGAACTCGGTGAATTTGTACGGATGTACCTACAAATGGTCTTAGCCAAAGCTGAAGTGCATCTCGAAAATTGCTTCGTCGATTCGATATTTTTCGATAATGGTCCGGCGAACTTTCCTCGCAATTGCCCATACCCAGATATCGAAATGGCGGGAGGGCAGGGGAAAAAAATGGAAATAAAGGTAATATCGAGAGTAAAAATAATTTGAGAATGGAAGGGACAGGTTCGAAGCTTCGACGTGGGTAGGTATATTCATCTAGGAGGAAAAGGGTGATTCCTATCGGACTCGCGTGATATTGAGAAATGAATCGTCGAATATCTCGGCAGTTATCGAGGTTGCACGTTTTTTTCCATCTATAAAATCTTCTTGGATATTCGAATACTTGGCTGTCACGATTAAAACTCTTCCATCATTTCCATCGTACCCCTTTTCTCTAATTCCTCTTTCGTTTCGTCTCCAGTCGTATTCGGTATATCCTTTCGAATGCACGCCCGGAGATTAATCCACACGCGGATCCTCTTTGTCCTGATTTATGCTTCGTGATTTCCATATCGGAGGGTGGATAAGGAGATTAAGAAATCTGGAGCACCAAATATCGGCCAACAGTGAATCTTGTTTTTTTTCTTTCTTTTCTTCGTTTTTTCGTTTTTTCGTTTTTTCGTTTTTTCTTTCACATTCATTCTTCAGGATCATTCCTCGAATATACGAGGTGAAAAATTAATTTAGGTACGGGGAGAAGAATCATGGTCGATCGAAAAATGAGAATATCAGAGATTGAGTCAAAATGTATATTCAGGGGTGATTTGAAAACTCATCGAAGCTGGTTCAGTATCGAGTCTGAGTTTTGAGCTTTTTCGAGATTTTTCAATTTTGTTTGGACGAATAAACATTTTTTTCAGAACGTGTTTCGGAAAATGGTTTTTTTTTTATTTTAAGCTCGAAAAAATCGGTTATTATTTTAAAGAAAAGGGTAGATTTTTAGATTTTTTTCTTCGTAAAAAATTTGTTTGGATGTTTGATTTTTGAAAAATGATTTTTTGGTTTTTTTCTTACAAAACTATGATTTTATTGAAACTACACATTCAGGGCTGCTTCGAAGTTGGTAGAGTACGAACTATACTTTTTTCCGACGAAAATTAATGTTTTCTTTTGGAAATAAAGGGACATTTTTCAGATCTTTTCTTTCCCGAAAAAAGTAGTGTCTTCATATTATTTTTTTGTTGTTCTATTTTGCAGATTTTGAATGGTGGGTGATCGAATGGAAATATAAAGGGGATAAAAAAAAGATATCGGAGGGTGCTTCGAGCAATCGAAGGTAGGGGACGTATGAAGTCTGGGTTTCTTTTCCTAGAGAAAATTGCTGTTTCCCTCTCTCCTTCTCTCTCTCCCGCCAGCCATTTTTCTTTTTTTCTCTCATTGATACGGGAGTTTCTATTTTTAACGGTCGCAGAGGGCCGGAGGGTAGAAAAGAAACGAACGCGTGTGTCGTCGGGGTTCAACAGGGGATATCGTCTTTCCTTTTCTTTGCTTGTCATCGTGAGATAGATGAAGCAAGAAAAGCAAAGAGAGAGAGAGAGAGAGAGAGAGAGAGAGAGAGAGAGATAGCGAGAGAACTAACGTTTACAGTTGCCTTCAACCTTTTTGATGTAAAGCATGCACGAATGACTGCGTCGGCGGATAGGAAAGCTGAGGAAACGTCATATAAAACATTGGACCGCACGACTCGACGATTTATAATTATGCAAATGTATCGCAGGCTACATTTGTCCTCCCATTATTTACCCAATTATAATTTATTCCCAAGACTTTACGTCTGCACCAATTTAGCATATTCCATTTGGGATTCGTGGCCAGCAGTCGAGCCCACGACTCCTAGGAAATCGTTTCGTGAAAAATATCGAGGTTCAAAGAAACATTACGAAACTGTACCAAAGATAACACGACGAGGAGTTTACTAATTATTGATACTGAAAAAAAAACAAGTAAAAACTTTAGCTTTTTCAAAGTGAAATGTATCGTTAACAATTGACTTCTTTTTTGTTTCAAATTCGAGAATTTTGCCCGCACACAGCAAGGGTGGTAAAAGTGTTGAAAGTTTTCATCGCATAAACTGATCGAGGCTGTGCCGCGTTACTAATTATTCGTGGAGTCTCGTTATATCGATTAACGTCGAACCTCGTGGTAGTTTCTCGTCTTTAGAGGCACGTGGGATCCGGGGATCCCGGGTGTGACACTTGTTAGCCCTCTCGTTACTTCAGTGCCCGGGTGCTCGTTACTGCGAGTTATTCGAGGCGAAATAATAAGGCTTTTTGTTCGGGGCACTCGTTACTCGCAGCTGACGAATACTCATCGCGAAGACGCCCGATAACGACTGGATTTCCAGTAGGCGATGACTTTTCGTTTCGAATATCGATCGGGGATGGTCATTTACGGGGGGGAAATTGAAACGCCCGAGTTTGTACAGTTGTAGAGCGTATTCGTGAAAACCGAGTTGACGAACGCACGACTGAACCATTCGCAGCCACCGACCCTCGATACCCCAGAAAAATGGTGATCCAATACATTTCAATCGTTGCACCCATCTCTTTTTCTTTTATTTTATTTTTTGATCTTGAATCTTGTATTTTTTTCTTTTTTTCTTTTCATTGTTTTTATATGGTTTCATTCATTTTTGAATTATACAGTTTTTGTTTATTTTGGCTCTTTCGAATTGGCTGTATTTAGTATTTTGATTTATTTAGTGTGTTTCATGTTATTCCTTGTGCTGTTATTATCATTTAATTGTTAAAATTTTATTTTAGAGTTTCCATTATTCTTTACATTTTTACTACCCGGTCTTTGTTTACTTCTTAGTTTTTAAAAATTATTTATCTCATTTGAATTCCCATTAACATTCTTTTTGCAACGATTTTGTTGTTATATTTTCTGTATTTTATTGCTCATTCAAAAGACCACTCTGGCATATTAAAATCTGTCATCATCATTTCTAATGATCCCTCCCTTTCCCCTCTTCAGGGATTACCTTCTGCCAGTTTTTTTTCCTTCTTTGGTTCCGTTTGAACCGCAGGTAAAACCTGTTCGCTCCGTTGCCTCCAGCTTTTTCAAGCTCCGGCTTCCAGAATCACATATCCCTTAGGCTAATGCAATTTTTTCCTTCGTTTCCTCGACTCTTTTCAGCCCTTTTTTTTCAGCCCACGTGTGTGTGTAATCTCTTGGCAAGCAGAAAACTAGATTTTGGTCCTTGGTTCCTGCCTCCTGCCCCCACCCCCTGTCCCTCGCTGGTCATACCTCTCTGTCTTTATCTCGCGTGACGTAACGATAATTTAGATGCGTTCACTTGGCACACTCGTTGACAGTCCTGCGCCCGTTGGTTTTCGGCCAAATAGTCCAAGCCATGGATGAGGGTGAAGAGGACCGGGAGGGATGGAGGCCGATGCTGAAACCCTGCGTTCTCAAGCCCAACCCTTGCAAACACGAGACACGAAAAAAGGGCGAGAAAACTACGTTTCCGAGCTGAAACATGGATGTGGCCTCTTTTTACCTCAACGACCAACACTCGGAGGGACAAAAAATCCTCTCGCTGTGTCGTTACATCGATTACAGCTTGTTTTTATCCGTCACTTTGCCAAATGCCAAAAAGTACCATTTTTCTGTCGACAGTTTTTTAATTGTTGTATTAAATATGTTTCAGTTCCATTTACTGGTTTTTTAACTGTTATTCAAAAAAATTTGAAATCTCTTGCTTGAAGATCTTAATTAATGATTGAATTAATGTCAGATAAACCATTATCATCATCATCATCATCATCATCATCATCATCATCATCATCATCATCATCATCATCATCATCTGTCTCTCTTCAAATTATTTTGTTTACTTGATGTTTCTTGTCATCCTCATTAAGCCATTAATCATTGGATCAGTATTAATTATTATATCAGTATTTTTTTGTACGTATTTTATCAATGGATTATTGTTCGTATATTATGTTGCTCGATAATATTTTCGGGGCTGATGAACTTTATCATCATCATCTCTCTTTGGATCTCTCATCTCCCCTGATCTGGAGGATATGAAATTTTTCGAGCTTTCGCTGTTTTCCTCATCTAGGCCACACGTATCAACGTTTATCTCCGGATCGTAACGTATGTCACGCACGTTTATCTTTTATCCGGCATTCGCGAGGGTTTCTGCGATACGTACAGGCCGAATTATCAAAACTCTCCCACGCACGAAACGCCAGCGATTTATAGACCGAGAGCCCCTGCGAGACCTTGCGAGACCTTGCGAGACCTTGCGAGACCTTGCGATCCCAGCTCTCGCAGGCCAAACACGTATGCACCTTTTATTCAGCACCATTCAACAAGCCAGAGGTATACGCCAGAGATACACGCCCAAACTTTGCAATTGTCTCCAATTATAGGTTTATTTTCGTTGGCGATTTTTGACACGAGATTGATCGGTCTCGGAAGGGCCGCCATTTTTTATCAATTTTTTTTGTTATTTGTGTTTCTGACCCAGTGGATCCGGTTTTAGTATTTTCCATTCGAACCCCCTGTCCCTGATCTTTTTCGTTGGAGTACAGGCCTCCGCAGCAGCTTGAATAAAACAAGCTTCCCCGGGGATAGGCTGGACGGTTCGTACCGTTAGAAAAAAAGAAAAAAAGGAAAAAAAGGAAAAAAAGGAAAAAAAGGAAAAAAAGGAAAAAAAAAGAAACGTTTCGATACGCGAGTGTTTTACATCGTTCCGGCGTGTATAAAGCAGAACAGCTGGCTATGAGAGGCACGAAGATGGACGCCCCTTCGACAATATCAGCAAAGAGTAATAAAGAACGTAAAAAAAATACAAACATCTGAAAAAAGTAAAAAAAAATGAATAAAGGTATGCGCATCGTTCAGGGAACGGTATCGCTTTTTTTCGTATGCCAACGTTGCGCACTCGTTTTTTTTTGTTCTTTTCTCAGCGGATAACAATTTTTCCCGTTCACGATGGTGCATTGTCTCCCTTATCACGTGCAGCCCACACGTGATCCTCGTCCTCCATTTTTTTTCTCCTCGAACGACTACGACGGCCGAGCAAAAATAAAGATCAATCTGATCTACGAGGCTTCGATTGGCACGTTATGAAGAAAAGTGGAAAAAGTTATTGTTTATCGCGATTTATGGAAAAATTGAAGTTGATAACGTGCGGTTGTTGAATTGCATCGACGATTGGTCATCCGATCACTCGTGGGAATTATTGGAGATTCGTGTCTCTTTAATCTATTTTTATTATTGAATTATTAACATTTTTAATTGATTTGAAAATTAATTGAACAATTTTTAAGACCCGACGGATCGGATATTGTTATTATTTATTGATAATTACGAATATCGAAATATCTCAATGGTTTATTTAATTTTCAATTCAATCGTAGAATATTTTTATTTATTTTTTAATGCAATCGTAGACATTGTTCAATTTAATTTTTGATTGGATCGAAGAAATTTTTGACTTGATATTTCGTTCAATTTTTTAAATAAGTTAAACTAGTGCTAATTTAATTTTTGATTAATCTTTTTTAACATACTAATAATTTTTTTAATTTTACCAATTTGCACTGAAATCGTTTTTTTTAACGATTTTACTTTAATATGCTAATGATTTAGATTTTCATTGAATGAAAAGAAAACTTACGTTAAAGATACGTAACAAAAACGACAATTTTAATTGAGGTGTTTTTTTTTCATTCGAAAACATTAAATCGTAAATCAATGTTTTTGCTTCGTTAATAAACGATTACCGATTTCTCGTCGTTATATTTTTTCGTCGTTTCGGTAATAAGTGTCTCTTCGAGATGGAAAGAGTGTTCTTACAGTATACGGGAAGGGTCGTTGCTCTGGATCATTCCGGTAGGGCAACCATTGGCCCCAAAAAGGCAATATGAGAAAACGGATGAAAAATATCGGGGTCGAGCATCGACGTTCGATTTTTCCCGTATTTTGTTATGGCTGAAAATGGACTGGGAAAATCGAGACTGTGGAGGGGAAAAAATGTGTATACAAGGATTGAAATAGATGGCGGATAAATTCGGCGGAAAAGCAAGTGGCTTCAACGATGCGCGGAGCTAGTCATCGATGCTTGAAGTGGAAACGATTGTTTTCACGATAAGATTTTTTCGACGGCGTGGCAAGTGACCGAAACTCTTCCTTTCTCGTGTGTTCCATCGCGAATTCCTGACGAATTTCCGTTTAATGGATTTCCGAAATTTTTAGGATGAAAAAAAAAGGCAAAAGCCCTTTGCTTGGGTGTGTTTGGGCTCGACAGTATTTATAAATGTATTTTAATATTACATTTTTTATTGATTTATCATTATAATTACGTAATCATGATTATGTATTATTATGAATAATAAATGATAAATAACATATTGTAAATATAATTTATTATAAATAATAGTAAAAAGTACCTGTGTATTATGAATATTTTCCTTATTATGATTTCAGTTGAATCGTAATTATAATTGGTTGATTAGAAATCTTTTTTTTTAATTTGAATTTTCATTAAAGAAATGTTGATAATGAAATAATAATTAGCGGTCGCCCACTCGCCGGATCACGGATCGATACTTTCTTTTCCGATTTACCGACCGGTCGAGCAACGATCGAGGGCGTACGTACAAGGAAAGCGGCGCGCTAACGGCGCGCTAAAGCGCGCAGCGGATCCCGTAAAAGGCTTCCTCAGGCTTCTCGATGGTCCGTTTGGACGTGTGTGCGTTAGGACTTGGAGCAATCTTCTGGAGTGCTGTTTCGTCGAACGAGACTAATTTCATTTAAAAGCCAGACGAGCGAAAGTTCGTCGAAGCAGAAGAATCTCAGGAATGATGACGTATCTCTCTCTCTCTCTCTCTCTCTCCCTCTCTTTCGTGACCATCGACCCTCCTTAGAGAAATCTTAAACTGAAACGCACAATGACGTCCAGGCATTCAAGAGAAATAAGTACGATTCAGGAAATCGGTAAGCCGATCGGTTAGTGATCAACCGCAATACCGATTTTAACCGATTTACCGATGAATCGCGATGCCGATCTTTACCGATCAACCGATAAATCGCGATCGTTCAACCCACAGTCACGTAACGAGCTTCCCGAGTACGAAAGTCGAGTTCGAACCTCGCGCTCTTATCAAAAGTTTCTTCAGGGCTGTAAATAAATCTGCAGCGTCGATCGCTTTGCACTCGGAGTTTTCCCCGACGAGAGGGTGCGAGCGAGAGGGAGAGAAAAAGGCCAAGAGCGAAGGATACGTAGGTAGGTAGGTATACCCGATGGAATTGGAAACGTACCAATGGAATCGGAATTGGAAGTTTTATGCTGACTTTCGCTCCGCGGGGGGAAAACTCCCGTGAGAGACAACCCGCTGTTTGTCCCGTTTCCACGAGAGGACGCCGAGTCGGACCTCCGAGGAACCCCGAGAGACGAGGGACAGACGCGGAGAGGGCGCCCGAGCTTTTCGGCTCCGGTCCACGATCTTCTTACATCCTTGCAAACTCGAGCTTCCGTATAATCGAATTCGCGAGATACGACAGAAGTGAAAACAATCACCGATATTACGCAAAGGACACCCAACTCTCTTTCTTAAATGGAATTTCCGGAATTTTTATCAACTTCTCGTTATACCGGAAATACTTGGCGATCCTTCCGTCGTTATTTCCTTCGAATCGCATTTATTACTTTCCCTACGATTTTATCATCGAAAACACCGAATCTAACATTTCAATCAACGTATTTGCAATTTTGAATAGTCAATCTGAAATCTCATTTATAAAATTTGAAATGTGAATGAGCGTCGGATGCTCGCGTCGAGAAGCAATGGTGACGCATCGTTGGTAACGCAACCGGAGAAATATTCATCAGTTTTTGGATAATCGTCCGGGCGGATTCCGGGGTAGGTATATCACTGACCGGAAATGAGTTTATTGTCCCGATGCACGAGAGAATATTTATTGCACTTAACGGTGCAATAAATGAATGAATGCAAACGCGTTTAAGAGCGGGTAAGGGGTGCGCCAAGCTCCGGGCGAACTCGAACAGTCGACGGCCCGTACCGGAAATGGCAATGCGATACCTGCATTTATAAATATATTTATACACGAATAAATATACGTCTATACCTATAGAGGTTCGATGACGATTGAATAGATACCAACTCGAAAGATACGCAACCGCGTCTCGTGTACCGTTGCTAATTGACACGCGCGTTGGAAAATATGTAGATTGCCCGGAAATGGAATTACACGACGTTGATCCAAACTAATGAAATCGCTTTTCGAATGGCGCGTGTCCAATGCATACATCAGCTTCGTTGTCGACTCGACACTGCATTCATCGGGTCTCAGTTGTCCTCTGTAATTCCTCACTCGTCATTTCCAATTACTTTCCTCCAAAAACCGTTGAAAGTTCAAGTTTACCGATTTTCAGGAGAATGAGAAGTATGTGGATGTCGATGTGGAGAATTCAAGTTCACCATTTCATTCGCCTTGAACTCTCCATTTAGGTATAGGGAAGAATGTCGAAAATATATTCTAGAAAGGTTTTTTGCATTTTCCCAGTCTAATGCGTGCACTTTCGGCCAAAAATTTGAGCATATTCGTAGTCAGCGGAAAATTTCCGATTAAACAGACCCTTTTAAGAGTATTCAAACGGAAAAAGTTTTTTTCCACCTCTCCGTCCGCTTTGCGGGAATCTCAAAAATCACGAAATTTCAAATAGTCGTAGGTTCAGTTTCTCGTATGCTATGGACATTTAATTGGTGTGTTTGGAAAAGGTTTTTGCCTGACTTGAATAATGGCGTTGGATTTGTATGGATACCTCGTACAGTTTTCCCGGAAAGTCCACTTGAAAAATGGCAAAAAAAGAGGCAAAGGGGTATGCATAGAAAAATTGGCAAAAATCGATGGTCCAACTTTGAAATTCTGCAAAAAATCGAAAAATCATCGGATTTTAATGGTAAAAAAAGAATTTTGAAGAGAAAATCATAACGAAGAGATTGAGCACAGAGTGAAGAGCCAAACCCTAAAGGAAAAAAGTTATCGATGATGGAATGAAAAAACTTTTTATGCCCAAAAATCCAAAAAAATGTTGGATTTTTAATATTTTTTTTATCAGTCCAGTTCGATGTAATTTGATCCCCCGATCACGAATCAACCATTAATTACCCGCAAAATCCAATATTTCCAGGAAAAAATCGTAAAAAACTTCGATAAGCACGATTTTTTCTGCTGTGTGCAGTGCTGTCGACGAAAATTCGATGATATTCGTAATCAGCTGAAAATTTTCGATCGAATTTCGACCTCGAAACTATTTCAGAATTGAAAAGAAAAAAAAAACGTATATCGATATAACCTCTTCAGAAGCTCTTTTTTCAATATTAATAACAATAGGAATACAAAATGGCGGGAGGTTGCAACAATGAACGACAGGCGGCGACTCGTGAGATCCGAAGGACAGATATGTCCCAACGATTCAAGATTAAGGATTTAATGGATGCCCATATTTACCAGGTTGATTCATCGTTGCCTAGATGGCTGATCTTGGCTGATGTTGCGTCGGCGATACAAGACTGTACTCAAGTCCAATGGCGTTACCATTAGCACTCCGGCGTAAGCTAAGCCTCTGATACGACACCTGATAACGTAATTCGTTTACGTTGACCGTGGGGTTTGCTCGAAATATTCCGTTCCATTTCGAGACCGACTAATTACGATTTTTATCGTCCAATCGATTCTCGTGTGACCTTCCGAACTCACCAAATTCCCTCTCTCGTTCCCTGATTAATCGTCAACAATCATTCAAATCTTATCATTTTTTAACTCCAACAATCCTTCTTGAATTATACTTTTTTTCCTTTCATCACGTTATCGGGTAAATTTAGGGTTCGAATTCATATTTTTCGAAACATGTTGGAGGCAATGACATTATTATTAATTATCAGATATTGATTCGATCGATTCGTTATTAATTATTAATATGATTGTTAATTATTGCTGCGATCGATTCGAAAACGATTTTGAGCGCTCTATTAGATATATTTTTAGGGCACCATTGGAATTTTTCTACTGATCCCGGAAATGAGATTGAAAAAGATTTAAAAAAATCAAAATCGATATAAAAAATAGCGGATATCAGTTTTCGAAGCGATCGCCCTCAGTATTTCCGGTAAATCGAAAACCCACCAGACTCGAGATTCTTCGTTCTTCCCACGTGAGATCGACGGTGGAGTTCCGGAAATTCAGGTTAGGCTCTTCATATCCGATTTGATAATTCGGCACGTTCCCTCAATCCGGTGAGAACGAGCTCGTGAAACGATCGGTAGAAAAGCGTGGGACATTCGCGATCGAGAAATATCGACGACTCGAACGGGAGGGGGGTGGAAATAAGTCTTTAAAGCTTTCTCGTACATCGCGTGCGTCATTTCCGTTAATACGATCGATCGGTCTTCCATCGCTGGGGGCGTTACTAATTAAGGCTCTAAGTAAAACCTCTCGTAATCACGCACGATCCTACTTCACTTCCGGTTGTTTTCGATTGTCAAGGGCGTCTTGGTTTTCGAATCACGTGATCCGCGGTAATTAGGCCTTTCGCTCGATACTCATTTTATTGTCAAAAAAAGGCACCTACGCTCGTGATTTATCCGAGAGTGACGATGCTTCTATGTAATTTCAGCAGTCCGATGAATTTTGTAAAAAAAATACGGATGCCCTGTTTAGCTGTAAAATTTTCAATGGGAATTTCAACTATTTTAATATTCAATATAAATATGTATAAATTATATGATTAATTTTTAATATTTTACTATCGCTATTTATTATTATAAATAGTAGTGTCATTTGTATATTTATCTTTAATATTTTTATATCTTTCATTTCATACATCAATATATGTATATATATATATATATATATATATATATATATATATATATATATTTGTTGAGCGGTCGATGAGGGGACTTTTTTTAGATCATAACGACTCTTGTCGGGACAGTTGGTGCATGTCAGGACAGTCCTGACAATTTTTTCTTAAATCTGTA
>JAPYZJ010002117.1:0-27844 GCA_030522765.1 Ophioninae sp. B BG-2022a
AAATAGCCACTTAATGACTAAGAAGTATTGATTTCAGCATTGTGAACACCAAAAACGTGGAAACACATGATACATACCTTGCAATATTTTTCAAAAAGCTGCCTAAAACATTTTTTTATCGCAACTCGTAGTAGCGTGCTCGGAGGCGAAATCGACGAATGAGGCGAGATGTGCGAGCCTTGGAGATTACTGCCACATGTTTAATAACGCGCGCTTTTTAAAAATGCCAATATTAACGAGGGTGCCCGCTTTAGGCACGGTGCCCGCTTTAGGCCCATCTCCCCTAAACAGGAATAAAAATTCTTTCGTTATTCTGCCTCGTGTAATTTTTAATAAAGATGAAAGGCGGCTTCCGCGAATTTCGAGGTATTATAAAGTAAGCTTTTACTTATAAAATTTGTATACCCGGTTATACGGTATATGCGCGAATTTACACGAGCGTTTCGTTCTCGTACGTGTACACGTTTGCACACTCCGCGATGTCTCTATAACGTCCGGTTCCTGGACATCCTGTATATGTTTGCTCGGGGTAAACCCGACACACCAAGTAGGCAGTAATACCAACTGTGTGTGTGTGTGTATGTGTGTATGTGCGCGCGCACAAATCGCGTAAGTCAAATAGAGGGCTGGACGAGGTTCTCGCTTGGCCAGCCTTTATGCACGCGCCTTCAGCCTTGCCTCTCTGATGACTGCCAGGACGTGGATGGATATAATTACACATTCGGAGTTAATAATCTGTAATTAAATTAAAATATCGTTCGGGACCACCTCGAGCGAGATTGGGTTCGTGTTTTATCCACAGTATGGATCCTAGAGCAGTAGGTATCCCATCGAAGAGGACCTACGTACAGGACGATTTACAAGTATCAGCCTGCCATTTGTGAGTTGATAAATGAGGTCGTGCAAGCAAAATGCTTTTTTTTTTTAATTCTCAGCAAGAAATATCGATTGGGATATTCATATCTAAAGTTCACGCGGTGAAGAGATTTTCGTCTTCTCAATGTTGTTTTTTTCGATGAAAAGTAATTAACTTGGAAACCCATAATTAATTTAATAATTAATTTTTTGCTTAATACTCTGAAATGAAATTTGGGCATCAGAAATAACTGGGCCGATTTAATATATTTTCCAATTTTTCGCATGCAGCGTCGTTTAAAAAAAAAGCAATTTGCTCGTTATGATACATCCTATATGATCAGGATTTGAGCTTCGATGGTTGTGACTCAGCCTCTATATTATGATGCTCTGTGATCAATTCTCGCTCTATCAGTGTATACCTACGTGGCCAAGTCCTCGCCCCATGAATTTGAAGCCTTTTGCCAACCCAAGGATCCACCGACTTCTCGATCTTATCTTTCGTCTCTGCAAATTAGGCCCTCGAGCTTTGTAGAAACATGAACAGGTACCCGTAGATATCGTGTCGTATATAGGAGTACAGATCGATATCTCCGATAGTGTGTATATGTATATACAATAATAGAAACATAAAATTTAGAAAAATCGAACATTTTTATATATAGAGATATACCTTGTTTATTGATAATTTCGTGATTACAATTCTGTACGAAAACCGGAAGTGAAAACGGATTAGTGTGGGTTCGATGAAGGCTAGGCTTTCGATTAATCGCCTTTTTTTTGCAATATACAGGATGTCCCTTGAAAGAATGCCATCTATGCAATGGAATTATTATTAATTTTTAAAGGCAGCCAATCAGGCGCTCGTTGAGAAGGTATTATTTTTTAAATTATAATTATAGAAGCAAGACTATTTTACTTGTATTTATACAAGTAAAGCAGAAAATATTTATTTATCCAAATAAGTTTAAAGGTACTTATTTAAATAAATAAATAAGTCCAGATGAACTTACTTTAAATATGCAAAGGAAATTCCTCGAATTTTATAATATTGTGGATCACCGGTTAGGAACCACTGCGATAGAGGTTTCTTCATCCTTTTTCGCTTTAGACCCTCTCTCTCTCTCTCTTTCTCCTCGATCTTTTTCCTTTATCGTCATGGGCAAATATATAATATCAGTAATTTTAGTTGGTGTGCACTCGATCACCGATTTTACGCAGAAGAGCTACGCAATTAGCGAGTGGCCATGTCTCGCCCCCCTCACTTCCTCCTATCTCTGATCGTTCGATCGTCCCTACGCGGAGGAACGATAAGGAGAAGAAGGAGCAAAAAGAGTAAGGGAAATCCGTGCGTGAAAGAATTTTGATGAACGAGCGGAAGTTTATAAAGTAGATTGCATAGATTTTGCCGGAGGGCCTCGTAACCAAGATCCAATCTCTTTCTCTCTTTTTTTTCTCTCTCTCTCTCTTCTTCTCTATCTCATACGCACACACCAGCATATAATATTATTCATGCGTGATAGCCGATAATTTTCGATCCAGATGAGATGATATCGACACCGTCATTCAAGCAAGATGAACTCAATATTAATAACTCAATTTCTAATTGAACGTAAAGCGTCAAGAAAACGAAGTCTCTTCCCTCGTTGGCTTTTCTTATCGGCTGCCCTCATCAGCGTTTCACGAAATATTTTACGTCTGAGTAGATCGCGTTGAAATTGCATCGTACTTTTCGTACGTAGCGAGTAATTCGACCGGAAGAAATTGCGCATGCGCGGAATTCCGCGTGAAACAAAAAGTGGAAAACTTGGGGGTCCGATTCGCGGCTTCGATACGAAGAGATAGGATCAGGGGTGAATTATTTAATTTTTTTTTTTATTATTTCCCACGAGCGCAACGTGGCGAGTCTCTTCGGAGTTCCGTAAAGTCCTGGGACGATTGGAGACGAGTCTGGCACGATCCGGGTGGTCCGGCGTATAACGATAAGTGAGGGTTTCGTTCTCTCTTTGATAGAACTTTCCTCCTCTTAATCCGCCGCCACGTATTTCTCCCTCTCGACCCATCATCACCTTCGTCCTTTTTCGCCACGTGTGTAAGGCCAACCGAGGTGTTGAGGGTACGAACGAGAATCGAGAAAATTGGCACTCTCGATCTCTCGTGCGAATCTTGTGCCGAGTAAAAAAAGTGAGAGGAACCGATGAGAGAGGGTGTCACAAAATGGAAAGTTCGCTATTCAACTTTTACCTTTCAAATTCGTCATTGGATGAACTCTGAAAGCTCGACTGAAAGCTCCAACTCGAAATAATTCATCGAATCTCTTGGTCAAATTCCCGTTGAAGAAATTCTCCAAATTCGGAATACGTCTAAACTTTCTGAGCTAATTATTCGTCCCTAAGGAGCATACTATCTATCGTATTCGAATATACAGAAAGATAGAGTTATGAACAAAGAGAGAAAGAGCGAGAGGGAGTATAATCGAAAGTGAAAAGTCGAGAAAGAGAGATGAGTAAATTGACGGTAAGATCTCCACTAGGATACGCGGTAATTATAAGAGATCTGAAAATACTGGCAATGTTGGTGAACTGAACACGACAGAGATTCAAGATATATCGTAGCACAGGTATTTTCGGGACATTCTCATCATCGAAGTGCTTCACTTTTGAGCGAACAGACTGGACATAATTGAGTCGTTAGTTTTCTCGTACTGTTCTCTATTCTCGTCTTTCTGGCTCACTCTCTCTCTCTCTCATTAAATTTATCCGCGTCACATTCGTGGTGCGATTAAAAAGATTACAAGACCCAGCCTGAAGTACTCTTCGAGCAGAAAACGACGACGGGGAAAATAAAATGGACAACTCTTTTTCATATTAATACACACATGTATATATATCTATATCTGATTTCAGCCCTTGATTAGTTTTGTTACGCTCTCATCAGCTGGAAATCCTCTCACCCTTATTTTTCCACCCCCCCTCCCGCTCTCTCCTCTTTCAAGCACTCTCGTGTCTCCGTTGGTAATTCGCGCACGGACTATAATGTTCATCATTTAATGCAGTCCGCAAATACGTCACGTCACCCAGCAGGACCGAGAGAATCGTAGATTTTCGCCGAGCTTCCGTGGCGTTATCTCTGCATTTTCCGTCCACGTTAATTAACATCACGGAGTTGCCGCGCGAAACTCACGGACAAACTATGACGCGAGTATATCCGGAGAAACCGAAAATGCGGACTCGGCGCAGCTCATGATCCCGTCAAAACCGCAAAGCACGAAATATCCTTGCTCTTCGTGCTTGCTCTTCCTCGAATTTGTTGTTTTCGGGCTCGTTCTGTTATATCGCGTATCACGGAAATTTGTATGTACGTGAAAAAATATGAATAAAATAATAGTCTTACTTGTGCTCCGTCGTTCTTCATTTAGCACGTAATTCAACGCATCAACCCTTCATAGATAACCTACGTCGAAACGACCCAATCGATTTTTAAAAATTGTAAAGTTTTGTAAAGTAATAAGTACTTTGTTTTGTTCTTTCATTTTTTTTTCTAATAAAAATATAAATAAACTCTAATGTTTTTCATTTACTCACAATAAAATTACATACACTAAGACATAATATCGTATTCAACAACCTAATATACACAAAATCCAAAATAAGCTCACTCAAACATGGTTATCTATCTAGGGTTAAGGGGGAACAAACATATTGCTTGAACTCTTATAAAATGACACGCAGTAGCTTATAACGAAAGCGGAAAATTCTTGAAAACACAACAGCTTTCAATGAAATTGGTTTCTTAGTAGCGTCATCTGTTAAAAAACGAAGTTCCATTTTTTCAACGCTAGAGCGGGTGTTTGGACTGCAAGTTTGGAGTTATCGTCCTATAATTTCTTATCAATCTGCCGGGCAAAAAAAACCCTACTTTATGCGATAAAACACTTCTTTGTGAAAAAAAACATCCAATTGAAATTCCTGTAATCCTTGATGTTTTATAGAAAATCGTTCGAAAATGATTATGGCTGAAGTTGCGCACTATGCCCCTCCATACGTACCATATATTAGGTTTAGTAAAAAGAATTCCATTGTTTTCTGGAGTCAACCAATCGTTGTCGCAAAAGTTTGTTTAAGTACGAAATCTCATCTTTCTCACGCTATCTAGTGTGACCCGATCGAACTTATACAAGGGAGATACAAATAACTAAAGTTATCCATTGGATAAATCACGGATTTCTTTTTACTAGACCTAATACAGGTCCATGCACTCATTATATACACGTAAATATGATATTAAGAGAAGATAGATATATTGAAGTATATATTATTTACTTTTCGACCAACACCACTGATTTGCTCATTTACAAGGAAAGTACAGAAGGACTTTTGAGATCGCAGAAAGAATTTCCACGGAGAGTCAGTTTTACAGCGCAGTCTAAGCCATTTAACGATCACGTTACGTTTCGTAAGATCTTAGCTCGACTGCTTTATAAACACGGGAGTGGACAACTCGCCGCTAATAAATATCACGGATAGTCACGGAAATCCGTAAAATATTTATGGTAATGTCGAGGGTTTGATACTTTTTCGAAAAAAAAAAAAGAATAAAACGTACATAGAATCAGGTGAATTATTTTCTCCTCACACTTTTCTCGTTTCGCCAGTGGCTGCACAATTTTGCGTCCTTTTCCCCTTGTATATATATATATATATATATACCTTCGGAAAAAATCGCGCCGACGTTGGATTTACCCGCAGAGTTACGGTTTTTACTACATCCCGGGATTTTCCTTGGGCTTTACCTGCTTTGCGCAATCGAATTGGTTCGACCCTTTCGACCGGCTACATTTTAGGATAAATAGCTGAAGAACGGATAGCCCGGAGAAATTTCTCCCTTTGCCCGATTCTCGTTATCTTCCTCCTCTTTTTTTTTAACGTTCTGCTCCTCCGTGCGATTCTCTCGACGCGCTGGTGAACTTGGAGAATCGAAAATCCACTCACTCGAAATTCTCGCAGGAGAGAAAAAAAGTCCTGCAAAAGGAATTTTGTTTCTCGCAGACGAACGGTTGGGTTAATTCTGCACGAAAAATAATGGTAAATTTGCAGAGGAAGGGTGGAGGTCGTATATTTTTTTATAGCGCGTTTGGGAAGAACCTGCACGTTTATAAATCAGAAAATCACCCCACGCAGTGCTCGACGTTTACACCATTCATTGATCTCTTGCATTCCTCCCGTATGGTCCAGAGTCTCGAAGAATTCACGAACTCGTAATTGGCAAGTTTCGATTGTAATCCCAATCCAACTTCGTCTTTTGAGGGGAACGGCGTGGCTGCGATTTATTATTGATTTGATCGAAGGGCCGCGTGAACCTTGGAAAAGAGAAAAACTGTGGAGGGTTGAGAAAGAAGTCGCGGTTCCTTCTGTTTCAAACTAACGCTCATTAATCTTTTGAGTCTCCCTCGGTTCTTCCCTCTCTCTTTTTCGTCCCCTTTACTCGCTACTTTCGTCCTGGCGAGGACCCACAAGGATCACGTATATCCGCGAGAATTTATTTCCGATATCGGATATAAAGGGTCGTCGCGACTCCAGCCATCCCGCCCTTCACCTCGCGTTCTTCTCAGCCAACCGTCGCCTCTGCTCGGCCTCTCTGCTTTTTTTTTTAATCAAAGTAATTCGACAATTTATTTTATCGTCGAGTCACCCTTCGTGAACGAAGGGGAAAGCACTGAGAAAACTTAAGAATTTACGGTTTCGTTATTCCACACGGCCATTACACGTTTTTAGATCGCCATTTTTTTATTTGACTTTCGTTTATGGCGAGTCTCGCGTCAACTGACGTTTCAAAATTCGTGAGAAAGTGGGCACAAGACGTTTCCACTTTTGAATCGTTTACATACAACATAAACTTTTGTAAAGTTTTGTCTGTGGAAATTAGCTAGTTATATAATTCAACGATTCATCGAAATTAAAAAATTATTTTTTATGAAACTTTGAATCAATTTTATTAACTAATTTTTATTTCAGTAATTTACGAAAATATCCTGAATAACTTATAATGTTGATGACACGGCTGTTTGGATTTTTATGACAATTTTGTCGATGTAATTGATCCCAGCTTAAATATTTTTTCGGGATGTAATTTTTTTGTAATCCTCTGCATCCATGAACCAATTGTTTGAGCTTTCATTTTTATGTGTTCGATTAAATTGTCATCGCGATTTGTTTGTTTGGTACCTCGTCAAAAAAAAGTTGTCAATAAATGTTCTCATGACGATTTTTATTTCTATTCTTTTGAACTACACCCTTGTATGTTTGATGAATTGAAAGAAAAATTTTTATCAAAGAAAAAATCTGAAAAAAAAAGATAAAAAAGGATCATGTTTCGATAAACGAATCGTAAAGCAATGATCAGTTTCCTTAGTTGATGCAGCTCGACGATATATACGCATATTTCACACAACCAAAGAACAACGAAATAATAAAATGGCGCCAGCATCTCGCATTGAATGCCCAAAAATATCTACAATAAAAAAGCCCTGAAAAACGCATGAATACGCTTTTGGCATTTGCTCAAAGAGCGTATTAGTAGGTACGGGGAAAACGAGAGAGGCGAAAATCCCTTTTCGAATTTCAATTAATTCGTGAAATCTCTTGCAGTGACCATACACATAGGGAGTTTCTGATGAGAAGTTGGACGAGAGTTTCAGAGCTTAACTCAATTATTCATGCATCTATCTCTAATGGTCAGACCGCACGAACCACACGCGAAGTGGAAATAGTTGTTGAGCCCGACGAAAATCCTGGACGAGTATTACCCTGCCAGCAGCTGTGATTGCAGTCCCACTCTCAAGAACGAAAACGAGCTGACTATCGCTGTACTACTTCTTCGCCAAACACACGTGCCGCGATCATGATTCAACGAAACTTTATTATTCCGTGTCTTATGTTTCCTGAATTGTTATCAGACTGATCGACAGGTATTTCATCTTTCGCAAAATTAATTACCAATTAAAATGTCTCCTTCGATTAAACTGTTTTCTTTTTTTCATTATTTATATCATTCTTATTAGTATTGTTTGCGACTGATTATTAAATAGACTATCTATCAATACCTTGTTCCAATTTCTCGACTTTGTTACTATTTTTTGTATCATTATTATTATTAGAAATAATATTGCTCGTATTATTAATAGAATGGCAAATAACAATATTTCTAATAATAATGACGATACGAAAAAAAATTAGTAGAAATGAAGCAAAAAATTTGGAAGGTATTATAATTAATACAAAGTCGACGTAATAGAAACAGTCATAATAATACTACAGATGGGCTCTAATGTGTAAATCGAAGATTTCCGATTTGCCTTCTCTTGTAGAACTTTTAGGATGTGTAACTATTTTTCTTTTTTATGTAATTTTTATTTGATTTTCACGATATTTAACGTTCTTTTTTTTTGGAAACATTCTTCTATTAAAATTTGACGGTTTCAATAAAATGGCAATCAATTGCCATAACACTGTCTCTCTCCTTTCTTTTCTCTCTGTTTCATCTTACCACGTGTTTACTTCTGCATCAACTTTGTTACTAGTATAATATTGTGTTTATTAGTATTATGTAGTTTTACGTTTTGCGTAGAGTCTAGCTATAAGTAGAAGGCACAATGAAGTTATCAATCAATCAATCGAATCCTACTCTCTATATCAGTATAAAAAATGAATGGTTGTTGGCCCGACGCCTTGACACTCCGAAACTTCCTCTTTCTCATATTCTTTCTTCTCTTCCTCAAATCTTCGAAAAGTTGAGAAAGAAAGCGAATAGAACTCGTCATATTTCCCCGGGAATCCATAAATTTCCATAAATTGTGCGAGTTTTCGCTGCTCGTGCACTTTCTTCGCAGATAGAAAAGCACGTCTCGAACGTCCCGAGCAATTCATTAGAATATACGTCGCCAATTTTATGGCACAGGAAACGCGAGGCGATGGCGTTCGCGGTCCGCGAATTTCAGGGGATAAAAGAGGAAAAAAGATCGACGAGCTTGCATTCGAGCACGTGCCAAATACGGCTGTGTCCATTGGATTGAATCGATGACCAATGAATTGATGCTGATGCCCAATGATAGGTTTCCTAGGGCTGCTGGAACTCGTAGTGAACAAGACCACTCTTCGCGGTGGTTTGCAATGTCTAGCGAGATAATAGCATTTTAGCTAAAGTGGAGACACTTTTTCCAGACCGTTGATGCCTAATCTCGACTCCACGTTCACCAATGCTGATCATAATACGTATATGTAGATTTGATCGAATATATAGTAAAATTAGACGACTTTTGTTGGTTTGGACAACACATATAGATATATAAATATTCGAGTCGAGAAACATCTCTGAGTACATATATTCGTTCACAGCTAATCATTGACGAGTAATTCATCAGGTGTACAATTATTGGTGATATGTATTCACGCGATGCGAGAATCCGAGGGTCGTACAGGGTTCGTTAAAAAGGTGTGGTAAAAATCTGAAGAATTCGTAATATTAAGTCACAGAATATTCTAGTTCCAGTATTCACGTAGTTTCGTGAGCGAAGCATAACGTACGGCTAAAAGTGTGTATTCGTAAACACGTAGTTCGGTGTAATAGAGAGTTTCACGAGGAATGGCAATTTCAGTTTGGGCGTATCGTCAAATAAAGATAGGAGAAAACGAAAAGCAGTAGATTCTCTTCCGATGAATCGAAAAACAGACGTAGGCCAAATCGTCGTAGTCCGTAATAAGATTTTTCCGTGTGATTATTGGACATTGACTAATTGGCCGGTGCTGCCGTAAGCAACGCCTTGAACGATCGGTTGACCGTTGGTGTAGACGGTACCGGAACTTCGGACTCCAAGACCGAGATCGACGCTCACGGGTATGTTGCTGACCAATTCAGCGTTGTATCCCGCAATTATGTTGCTGTTCGCCACGTACGGAGATTGAGCAGCTACGAGAGTCTGACGAAACGAAAATAATTTTTTTCTTTCAAAATTTGATCAATGTTATCAATGACTGATGTCATTTGATGAGATTCAAGATTTGCTTTGTTGAAGAGCAACGATCTTTTTTCATAGCTTATTGTTATTATCCAAACGTGAATTATATTAATTTGTTATTCCTCATCGCTAATTGAAAATCGTACAAAAATATTTACATGATTACAAATTAGAGATCTGCGAGGGAAATTTAGAAAATTTCATTTTTTGAGATTTCAAAAGTGTAAGAACAAAAGTGAAGAAAATATTCGTTGTATTCCGACCATGCAATTTTCAATTCCATCTAATGTTACATTTGATCGGTTAGTTTGGGTTTGTTTGGGTTATAATACTAACCGATTGACGGAGAAGGTTGGCGTCACCCCGTTGCGAGATATAGGCAGCTGGAGCAGCTGCCGTAAGCACAGGCTGACGGGAAGTCAAGAATTGTGTCGGCTGGCCGATTTGGACCGTCGTTGGCCTCACGACTTGATTGGGCGAGCTAGTAGCAACCACGGAGTTTCTCGAAACGGAATGAGTTTTGACGGTTATGCTGGGGTCTTTTTGGACGACTGCGTTGAATCCGTTGATGGGATCGGCAGCGTAGGATACGGTGCGACGAGAACCGTCAGGCTCTACGAGACTGTAGCTGCCTTGAACGACGTCACCGTTACGGGTTTCCTCCTGAGCTTTGTTGTCACCTGCCAACAAATTTACGATAGTTTTTAATCGGCCATCTTTGGAGCCGACAATTTTTCGGCAGTTGATAACGTTTTATACACATTACCCGTCAGGCCGTCAGCGACGCTGTAGCTAAAACTGTATTGGGGGTTGGAGTCGAAACTTTCAGTTCTCACAACCGCAGTCGGCTGCGCAACCGCGACGGTCGTACTTCCGGGTCCGTGTATCAGCCCGGCGTTCGCTACGGCCAACAGCCCGGAAATAATCACGAACTGAAAATTCATTCCATTTCTTATCAGTCATCGAGCTTCTAACATCTCTTATTGGAATTGAATACCGTTGCAATCACAAATAGGAATTTTGACACGTATTGAAAATTTCATACATAAACCGTCGAGGATTCGATCAGGTTTTCGAAAAAGCGACCGATATCAGAGTCTGAAAATTTACTAGAGTTTGGGAATCGTTAATTTCATTGAAATTTTCACGGAAATTGGAACTTACTATGAGAAAAATATTCACTCTGACATTTTTTCATTTTTTCATTTTTTCAATGAGTAGAATTTGGAATTTTCTCAACAAGGATATGTCAAAATGATGGAGTAAAAAAACATCTTGGCTTACAATGGCTCTTTCCATGACTAAATGTAGATAATTTTTTTAAATATTTCCCCACAAATACACTTTAGTATAAAACCCATAAAATAACGAAAAAATAATTTGCGACTTAATCTTCGCCGTATTGTTGCAAAGCAGATGCTTGGGTTTTGTACTTGGTGTACAGTAACTGGTGTTAATTTCGTTGGTGGTCTCCAGTTTCGTTCAATTTTTCAGTTTAATTTCAATTATTCATTGTCAAAAAAATACATTCTTCGATTTTGACGTCAATAGAGTTTCAAATGAATTTTCATTCAATATTTTAATTTCAATACGAACATTCTGATTGGAACTCTGATTATATTCCAGATAAGACATACTTCCAAAAGTTCGTAATATTCCAGTCCTAATTGTTGTAATTGTAAATTGTCTCATTGTCCACTCAGATACTTACTTTGCAATCCATGGTGAGAACTCGATGAATTTCGGATTCGAGGACTGACGATTGTGTGTACCAGCAGAGATCTTACCAGCGCTCTTTATAGCAATCCGATCGTTCCTTATTCTCCGCGTCTGCGTCGAGTTGCGTTATTATTCGCTCGCTAATCCGCCACTGCGTAAGATCAAACCGTAATATTTTTTACGGTATATTGTTTGCCCGAGGTCGAAGATGAAATTGGAACTACATACGCCTCCATCCGATATGGCATGGGTATCTACCAAGTACAGAATCTAGGCGTCTGCTTTGCAACAATACAACGAAGATTATTCGCAAATTATTTTTTACGTCATTTTACGAGTTTCATACTAAAGTGTATTTCTCGGGAAATTAAAAAAAAAATTATTTCCGTTTAGTCATGGGAAGAGCCAGTATAAACCAAGGTGTTTTTTACTCTGTCATTTTGGCATGTCCTTGTTGAGAGAATTCCAAATTCTCCTCATTGATATCAGAATAAATCCTCACTTTCTGAAAATCTTCAAAATTCTATACCGTCCTGTTCTCGTAACCTTTTGTGTAATTAAGTGATTGGCGAAGGTGGAATTCCATGAAAATGTTCAATGAAAATAGTTGTCATCACCATAGAATTGTCAGCTTAGAAAAAATAAAAACACTTTCATTGCTTTTAATGCCAGGGTCTATTTTGAATATTTTCCATAATATCAAAATTATTGTGCAACGAATGTAATTGTTTATTAAAATAAAATAAAAATTTGAAAATCATTTATAAGATCAACGATCTATATTCTATATCTGAAAAACATGATTTTCGATAATAGTAAAAGTGAAAAATGTGCGATTATTTTAATTACATTTCGACGAAACAAATCGTAAGCGTATAAATCGACAACGTATTTTTAATGAAGTATTTTATTTGAAAAATATTTTGTTTACATTTTACAAAATTATTATATTTCATTGAAAAAAACGTTGAGAATTTCAATAGTTAATCCGATATGCAATTAATCGTTCCTTACAACCGTGACATAAAGTCTTTATTTCCACGCCTTACATCTCTCTCTCTCTCTCTCTCGTTATCCCTTTCTTCGGGACAAACGTTCGATTTCGATCATGATTACATTACATCGGCGCGCTCTCTTGTTGGGTTTAGGACACGAGGGAAATGGGAAACGGTTGCCGACTTGCCGGGTATCGCTGACTTTTCTCGAATTCGCCGTTGTCGCTGGTATTTTTCACGAACTCACTCGGGAAACCGCGTCGGGTGGATTTATCTTTCCTTAAACATGAAATCTATCACGGGGCAAGAGCAGGAACCCTATTCTTCTCCGCGACACTATACGGTGAATTTCCGTGCAGGGTTCGCGAATATTTATCAATATACAATATATATACAGGGTGTCCAAAAATCCATCGATGCGATCCAAAAATATCGCATTTGTTGTCAGGTCAGGTTATGATAATCCGGGATAACCAAACATGGTTTCAGTAAAATAGTCACAGTTTTCGACATTTTGTAAAGTTGTTTGTTCAAGTGTATTTGGATATATTTTGACGAGTTTAAAAAAAAGAGCAAATATTTCGAAACACTTTTTCTCAAGTCACATTTGATTATTCTGGATCATCTTAAGCTGGCTTATCCGCACCTGCAATATAATCATGAAATTTTGGGACGCCCTGTATATATAATACATGTACACCAATCGACGTACAGAGTGATTCGAAAACCTAAATAAAGTCGAAAACCGACGCGACATGAAAAATTGAGGCAAAAATTGGCAATTTCTTAACTTTTGAAAAAACTGAAAAAGGTGGTAGAGAATCAGAGATATTAATTTGTACAAGTATTGATAAGAGTCGTTTAGATTATTCTGTTGGGATATTACTCGCAAGGTCACCCTGTATATGTATGGGAAATGCTGCAAAAGTGGAAAGCGAAGATCGGTCGCTCATTTGGGCACCCGCTTGCGTACCTATGGGACTCGAATATCTCGCCCTCGTTTCAACTTGATTTAGTCCGTGGGCCAAAAGTCGGGAGCACCGCCTCGAATTCCCAGCTCGATCGTTTTATTATACGGGAAGCCTTTAAATCGACGTCCCTCGCTCGGGATTGACTTCTTACTTTTTTCGCGAAGCTCGGTGACTCCACGCCGATCGTATACATGTAGCGACCCGAAGCTTTCAAGACGGAAATGGCTCTTGTTTGAGAGCCCCGCAAGCACGAACATGTGGCGCCGGAACGCTTTTCGCATTTATTTTACTCTCCCTCGATCCTTCTTCAGACTCATTCTGCTTTTGTAGCTGATGCACGGAGAGAAAAGCGTACGCTTTTTTCGACATTTGGGAACGCACGCATACGTTCAATGAGAGTTTTATGTGAAGGAAACTTTTTGATTTTGGTTTTTTTTTTCGGCCATATTTTCTTATTGAAATTCTTACTCGAATAGAATTGTATGTGACGGTGTTTGGAAAAGGCTTCGCGTTGCTGAATTTTTTCGGTTTCTATATTTATATCATAGATAAGGGGTCGAAAGTTTTCGATCGTAGAATTTTTGAATTTAGATGAAAATATTCCCGAGCACGTGCTATCTGCGTAGATTTTTGCGCGTGCCGAAATGGTACAATCAAGTTTTTTTCTTGTGAATATTGCGACCCAATATCATCACTCAACCTCGCAGTTGGCAAAGATAAATATGAAATATTCGTTATTTTCGAAAAATCTGTATAGCTTGTATTTATCGCCAATTTCTAGATATTCTTTGTTTACGGAGAGTACCATCTAATGAAACGGTTGATGTTGGAAGTATCGAGAATTATTGTCAGAATATAGATTTATCCAAATTTCGTATCCAATGAATTCCACAAATTCGGTTAAATATTCCGCGTTCTGTCAATACTTAGAAATACGTTAAAATATGATGTATGAACAAAACATTATTGATTGCGAGTCGATATTCATTTAATTCTGAAGAATTGTCTGTCATAAATGTTAATGATTCAGGCAAGGTGATTAGTATTTTTTCGATAAAAGCAATTTTTTTTAATAAACAAAATAAAATATTAGTAGACGCTATTGAATATTCGATAAAACCAGATTCTCTGATAAAACCAGCAGTGAACAAACGACTGTAGGATATAATTCCTCAACGAAATAGACTAACAATGAGGCCTTTAATTTTTTAAATTGATTTCAATAAAATACTTTTTGAAATGAGGCCTTCTATATAAGAATGATAAATTTTGATCGCACCAAAGACGATTATTATCGAATCTTCGGTACGGGTTTCTATTGAGCGAGAGGGAGATAATAGCTTAAGGAAATAGACAATCCCGAAGTCATACACTTCGATCGGAATATTATAGGTTGAGTGTAGCAACTATCCGGTTCTCTTTCCGAGATGGGGTACGTAATGTAAATTTAATTCAAACTGCTTGCATTATCGGAGTCCTCGCGAGTACGAGAGAATCGTGGTAGCCCCCACGTCACGTGAACCCGAGGAAAGGGGAATCATTGTAGAAACCGCCGTGGAATCGCTCTCACACGAAGGCGAAATTTTACTGGACGATCGAACGAGCGAAGGATCGAGAGGGCGAAAGAGAAAGAGAGACATATAAAGAGAAAGAGAAAGGTGAAACTGCGGAACCTCTGCAGCTTTGATTCGACCGGAAATTACGTGAAATTCAGTTCTGATTATATCACCGACTCTTAAGTGCGGCCCTCTCCACTCTCTCTCTAAAATCGATTGCTTTCCTATAAGAGCGATCCAAGAGTCGTTTTTGGTCAAAAATAATTATTTTCTATGGAAGCGTTCTTCGTCTCTACTCTTTGAACCATACTCGATCGCACTCTTTCGAAGGACCTCTTATCGGTTGTACGAAAAAGGGGGGTTCCTTCCGCGTCAAAGATAATGCTCAAATGGAATGAAAGAGACCGCAATTTAATTTACTTTTATGGGTTTTGGTAACCGAAGAAGAAGAATGTATTTTTCGTTAACGATTAAATGGAGAAGGGTGAAACTGTTTCGTGCCTAAAAGTGAATTGAAAAGGATCACCCCATTTTTTGTTTTCTATTTAGTTGAGTCGGATGGGGTTTATTCAAAATATTCATTACTTTTAAACAGTTATTTTTTTATCATTTTGATTTAAACATTTTTTAAATCATGAGTTATTTTTTTTTGGTGTGTTTCGGAATGATTGTATCGCGAAGGGAATTGGGGTAAATATATTCTCGGATTGGCCGTTGGAAATATGAAATGGCAAAAGTAACCGGAGTCTAATCTCCTCGCAGACAAGAGAAAGAGTGAGAGAATGAAGGCTCGATTGGGCAACGAATAAAAAGCGGCTTATCAGAGGGCAATTAGTTATATTTGCAACATCGTCCGATATTGCGATAGACGCGAACCCAAGTGCGTATATCCCTCTTAATACAGCGTGACACGAGGAAGGTGTTTTTACGGGCGTTTGCGATCGCGAGTGAGGTCGAGGCTCGCGGAAGGCCAGCTTGGATCTCTCGCGGTTCATCTGGGTCAAGTAACTCTGGTTGTAACCCAAGGAGCTTGCTGGTAGACGTTTAAATAGTACCCGTGTTTGTAGCAACGAATAACGTTGGTAAGTAACTCTAGCTGGATAAAAGTTCTTTCAGTCGAGCTCCATGTGTCACCAGCAAATACTCATCGCGATGTGAACGCCTCGTTTAACGTTGACCCTCGGCACACATCGACTCGTGCAGAAATTCGATCGTCATACGTAGGACGTACGACGCTGGGCCTGGCGATTCGATATAGCGATTTCCTTGCGATAAAATGTACAAAAAAAAGCTTCATTTTTTATTTTATTTTTATCAGTACGATTTCTCTATAAAAGGAACCGGGGAGATTGATGCTGGTACCATTCGAAGCGGACCCTTCCAGCAGGTACGTCTCCAATGCTGAACGCAGTCAAAAGATCCAAGAACGAAAAGGAACGTTTCTCGCCTTTCATTTAATGAGCACTCGCGATGTAATTACGAAACTTTTGAAATCGAAAGCTCGCGTCTAGAAAGAACATCTTTTTTTTTTTTAAATGCATCTCGGCTGGTGGCGGTTGCGATGGCATTGGAATGTGGCGATGCGAAAAGTGCCGACTCGATGCGTGCTCACTTTATCATTTTTACTGGTTACAGGGAGAGAGAAAATCGCTGGGAGGGAGTGTGGAGTGGTGGGGGTGGGGTGGGCGAGATTGTCAATTGAATTGGTGATAGACTCGTGCAATCTCGTGGCAAACGACCGGCTTGTATACACGTTTACACACACGTATCCGTGTGTTGAAAAAGTTATGCACTTTTGTTTGGATTTTCAAAAATCGAATGTGAACTTCGGCTCTTCATCGTGTTGTTTTTTTTTGGTTAATCTAATTTGCAAGAAAAACGTCGGCGTCGATATTTCAATTGATGAAGCTTTTTTTTTTCCTAATTTTTGCTTAAGAAAAAAACCATTTAATATGATTTTGGATAGTAATGCAAATAAGAAATGGAAAGAAAATTTCATTGCATTCCAACGATGCAATGTTCGACTTTATTTCTCGCAATTTTTTTTTTTCGTAGGCAAAAAAGGTCTCTCTGTGTAAATTAAATAAAAAAGCTGTAGTCTTATCCTAAGCCTTGTATTTCACGGCTTCGAGCATAGCTACGTTTTTTCCCTCATATTTTTTATTCCATTGTTCGAGAAGTAAGAGTTCCATTTTTTTCTCTCTCAACACCCGTCAGTATAAAATGTATCCAGGAAGGTTGGAGCAGCCATTAGTGTCGCGTTCCGTTGCACATTTTCTGCAGCCTGGTTAACGCCTTCCCCCGGAAGAGCGTCTCGACCCACTTTTAGAAAAATCACCGAAAAATATCTCTCCGCGTTTTTTTCGAGCCGCGATCACTCTAGCTTGAAGGCATCGAATCTTATCAGGCTCCGCTGTACGACGGACTTTTTCATACTCACTCTAAACACTGGAAATCCGCCAAACCGTCGATCAATCTCCAATCAAAGATAAAAATTGCGAGCACGTACCTGAAAATCTTTGTTTTTTTTTATTTGTAAGCGCTTCAACGACCGAAAGTTTTCGTTGGGGCAATTGGGACAAAGTTTGAAACGAATGTGGAGTGAATCTCGGGGACCACGAGTGCGCGATATTCGAGATAGCGTGTACATATAAGAACGAGGATTTCTGCTTGGCTATTAAAGTCGAGTATACGAGAGGCCGCGAATACTCAGGAATTAAAATGTTTCTGGGATGCGCGATGATCATTACGCTCAGTGAAACGCGCTGGCGATGCTGCAAGCTCTTCCTCTCTTTCTGTCTCCAGACCTGTGTGGGGGAAGAAGGTCCCTGGTGCACTTTACGTATATGCATTTACACATGCACGGTATGGTTGAAAATCCAGCCGGGTATGAACAGACGGTCCGTATGCTCTCGACTCGAAACTGGGCCAACTGTGTAAGAACATTGGGCGCAGCTCCAGAGCTTCGTGTAAGCACTTGCGGCAAGTGTTCCAACGACTGCTACGGCTGTTCTGTCTTCCGCTTCCTGTTTCCCTCTCTCTGTCTTCCAGAGCCTCCGCGAGTATTCTTTTTAACGTGTCCGTTAATGGCCGGACGCTTCTACCCTGTGCACCGTGTCGCGCCATCCTCAACCCGCAATAATCGTATTTCTAATGTACACTTTTCCGCTATTTTTTCTGTTCATTTTCGAAATTTCGTTTTAGCCCTCGCCATCAACCAGGATTGCCCTCGTCTTATGCATACGAAGGCAATACTCGATGTGGAAGCAAAGAGAATTCGTTCGGTAGGTATGCAGCTCGGCTCCAATTGATTCGTAACAAAAGCATTCTTAAAAGCGGTGGAATACTTGAGATAAGTAGAATACTCTGTGTACCGTGATTACAATTCCCACGTTGGGTGTTGAAATTTCCATCGTTGGTATTCAACGGGCATTCTTTTCTACTTTTTTCTTTTTGGTCGTTCGTATGTTTTTTTTAAATGTTTCTTGAAGAGATTACCCTGGTATTAGTGCAAGACGAGGCTGCTCGCTGGGTCCATTTAATTACGGTGATAAAAACTGGAATCGATATTCAATATATTCTTCAGATGGAAGGACAAAGTGGAATATTTTTAATTGACATTTATATGATTGACTTCAAAACGTAACATCCTAGAGAGAAATCTATGAACGTCTGTCCTCCAATTACTCTATATATGCCTACAATTCCAACGATCAACTTCAAGATCGATCCCAAATGATATCGTGTCGTGATCCATCATTGCGATCGGTTTAACGTTGTCGACTTAAACGAAACATTTTCCAATTAGAGTTTACAATAGCGTCTACATGTGACTGAAAACCGGTGGGCTGGAATTTACAATGGCCTAGCCAAGATTGCACTGAACGAACAGTTATCGTTTGCCGAATAAAAAGAGAAAAAAAAACTACACATATATAGCTGTCATAGAGTCACGAGAGCCCGAAACGAAGATCAATATGTCGAGTATCGAAAAGCGCGAGAAGCAAAGAACCAGTGTCAAAAAAAAAAGGAGAAATAAAAGCGGAGTTCTGCTATCGACGCGACATGTCCTGGAGAGAGAAAGAGAGAGAGAGAGAGAGAAAGAACTGCGATGCCAAGGGTCGTCGTAGTCTGCGTCGTAGTCGGTGTCCCGTACACTTCCGTTGGGTTTTGTGCCCCTCTCGACGTCTGCAGCGTACAGGATTTATTTGCCGGATTACATCCTCCCGATAAGCGAAAACAAAATAGAGAATGGATCGGGAAGAGCCAGGGAGGAGGATATGGGCTCGGTTGGCTCGCTCGTTCGTTCTCTCCCGAGGCTTGAACCGGGACTCTTTCCGTTGTGCGCTCGTTGCAGGACGAGCTGCAATGCTCGAGAGTCCTCTCTCTCCCTCTCTCTCTCTCTTTCTCTCTCGCTCTCCCTCGCTTCGATCAATTTGTCGAGCTTTCATTCGTCGCCAGCGCTCTTGGCTAGATTGATAGAAACGGATTGCAGAACTCTGTTGCAGACCGGTAAAACAGATAACAAAGCTATTCCGGTAAACGGAAAAAGGCGTAGGCGGAGGATACGTAGGATGAGGGGTAGAGACGAGAGCTGACTATAATAGGGCAAAGAACGGTCCAAGACGAGAGAAGACGAGAAAAGGAGATAGAGAAAGAGGAGAGACAAATCCAGACAAACAAGCCTGGGGAGGACATAGATACGACAGAGAACAGAGAAAATGCGGAAAAAGGGGTCTAGAGGTATATACGGAGGCAGCCAGTTGGCGACGCTCGACGATCGCTTAACGCTGTAAGAAATATCTCGGGAATTAGTCGATTGAAAGAGGCTGTAGATGCAAGTATATTTATATATGTGCCTGGAAGCGTTCCGCGATTCTTTTTGTCCTCGCATATCAAACGAGCAAGCAAAAGAGTAAAAGAAGTCTTAACAGAGAAAGAGTGTGTGTGAGAGAGAGAGAGAACGGGAGAAATCGAGGGAGGAACGGGAAGATTAATTGACTAATTAATAACTGATCTATTTTTTGCTTTTAGCTTGGTCCAGATGAGGAAGTGTAAAATTAACAACGATGCTGAATTTACGAAAAGAACAGTAGAATCAGTTAACAATGAATTTGTTCCATTTTTTTTTCGAGATCTATTTTACATATTCAATCTCATTTTATTCATGCTTGATTTTCATGCTCATCGTACATGGTTAGATAATTCTATTAACCTATGATTCGTCATGGATATTGTCTTTGTTGAAGAATAAAAAAATAAGTTATTCATGAATCGTTCTACTTCGCCAAACACATTTATTTAAGGTCGTCTGCAGTTAATACGCATGTCAGTAGCGAGTCTGCAATTTTCATCTATACTCTAGGTAAATAAACGAATTTACTGACCCATGATGCATCCGGGTGATGGCTGTTATTAAAAACCCGAAATAAATTACTTGCGCTAGTCGAGCAGATTCGATACATCGACCGCTCCGTGGTGGTGGTGGTAATCCCTAGACTGCCGTACTACGATACGGTATCGGAGCGTGCACACTCATACGTAATATGCATTGCGGTACGATGTTTCTGTCAGCTTTAGCGTCATTATCGTTTCAAACTTTAATGCGATCCAAAAGTCGCATTTTTGTCGTGTGTATATTTATTTTTTCATAAAAATGATTTACAGTGATTGAGAGTGCTCGAGAAGCCAGAACTCTTTCGCAGCATGTGCGAGGGACATCTAGTTATGGTTCCGAAATCATGGTCCTTTTTTTCAAAACAAATAACCATAAAGATGTCCAGGGGACGATAGGAAACCCCATCGTAGGTTTTTGTCCTAAAGGGCGTCGGGAAGACGCAGTTTCATCTTGAGGGAACAACAAGCGTTGCCGGTTATCGGATCACGGATGGAAGCGAGAAACAGACAATGGTAGAATGGAAGAGAACAAAAAAATAAATATAAGAGGTCCAGTGGAAGTGGAGAAAAAAAGGCAGGCTGGAAAATTCGCCACCCTTCGTGCGAGGGTGCAAAGGGTGGCGAGGGATTCTTGTGTTGACTTAACCCCGCCACTTGCCGGAGCTTTCCCGAAAAACCCGATATGGGCGCGGATAGCGCGTCCTCTGGAAAATGACTTTCAGTTGATACGGGCAATTCCACACGAAGTGGAGAAGACAACCATAAGGCTCGAATCCCTATGCGCCCTTTTCCCTTCGACCCTCATCAGCCTCTCAGCCTCGTGGCTCATTCGGGATTCTTTCCCTCACACCCACGCTTTATCTCGTACGTCGTTTTCATATATCTCCGGACGATCCTTTTTCTCGGCCCGAGGAAAGCCCACGGTCGAAATACAAAAGAGCCGAGTTTGCCATCTATCAATGCGGGCTGGACAGGCTGGCCCGTTACGAGGTCGAAAATACGCGATGGACCAATCATTCGCGGATCATATTTTATTCTCTCTTACAATGTTCGATTGGACTCTGTGCGATAAAATGCCGCTGCGCCCTGATACCACCGGGAATATTCCGAATATTCCGGAATTCTTTTCCTCGTGATCCACAGCTCCGGATACACCGACGCGAAACGCGCTCTTCTGGCATTTTATTTTCATCGAGCTTTCCTCTCACCTTTATGGGGAGACCGGGGCAAAATGAAGCTCGGGGCAAAACGGGAAGTAAGCTTGTGTGCGTGAATAGTAGTCGTGTTCGGACCGGCGCCGGCGCCATTTGCACGAAGTTCACTCTCCGCTAGTGTGTCCAAGTAGAGCGGACAGGTTAGAACTCGTTTTTGCGTTGTCGAGAGAAAAAAGTGATATTGCAAGTGTTCTTATGCGATATTTGATTCAAAAACTGATGTGCAGATATGTATGTACCTGAGTTAATGTATTTTTTTATCCCAAGCTTATTATAGTAGTCCAAAACATTATATTCAAACCAGATTTTTTCGCCGGTAGCGTTTGAGGTTCGAATTGCTTAATCTTTTTTGCCTACGCGTGGATCTGCGCAAGACGGTCGGGGCATAATGGGATACTATCTATGCTCCATCCTTGTGATTAAAATAACATTTTCTATGTACTGATAATATATTTTGTTGTAATTTCTACTTAAATCAGGATAAAAAATATTAATTAATTTATTTATTTGTCTACAGATAAAATGTTTCGCAATTATTAACGAAAAACAGATCGTGACAAATGGAACGAAGAAGATATGAGCAGAGCAGTAAATGCTCTTCTCATATCTTCTCTAAATGTATTCTTACTGACAGAATGGGATTATTGGACATATTTGTGGACGATGTCTACCCGATTAAAGAGTGTACTTGTTTACCCCACAGCGTTTCCCGTCTTGCCCCAGTTACCGGGTAAAACGAGAAATTTGCAGAGTTTATTTTTTCATTGTTTGCCAACAAAGTTCTGTGATTTCGCATGCTACAACGGTGAATTATAAGAGAGAAATGTATAATTGTTACCTCTTTTGTTAAAGAATGTCATTAAAGAGTTTAACTTAACGAGTCTTAGCTATACCATTTTGCCCCGGTCTCCCCTACGTGTGGCAAAGAATAACAAACGTGTAGATTTTTAATCTGCAATTCGTTCACTGCCCTGCAGCAATAATCCATCGATATGCACAGCAATGAAATTATTAATGCTTGGACGAATGAGAACTCAGTTTTTTCGAAATTCAGCATTTTTTGGAAATTCGAGTGATCGGGGTTTTGAATGATACCCAGCCATTGATTGCACCTCATACGTGCATAAACTCGTGATGCTAGAGTTTCCATCGGAATGCAATTTATTAGTTTAATTTTTTTATTTTAGTATTCACCGGTTTTTCTTGCAAATGTTGGTATATCTCTAACAAAGTCATGGAGGAGAATGATTTTTCTCCATTCAAAACAGCCAGCAAAAACAAACCCTCATGTGCACTTTTCGTTTTATTCCTTTCATTATTGATATTTTTCATTTTTCGGAATACTTTGATTCCTCACTTATCGAAATCTTGAAGGGGAAAAAATCGCAACGGGACTGGTTCCAGCAGGAATAAAATCAAGGCGTAGCCCACGTCAAATGACTCATTTCTCGGCTAAGGGTGAAACACCCTTATATCGCTGTCATATTGGGATTCGTAATTGCGTTTTTTTTCTACGGCTGCGTTGACTGCCTTTGCGCCAAGAAACCACGGCGCAGCTTCTTCTTATCGTGGAGATTCATGATTCTCGCATTAGCGTACCCTCAATATATCATCAGCGATATTCACGCTGATGCGTCTCAACCACTCAGCGGTTAATAACTGCTCCAACGCACACTCCCACACGTTTGTAACTCACCGAATCGGCTGGGAGCTTCTCCATTACGATCCGTGAGACGATGAAGCATTGCTGACTCATTGGCTATCAACATATGGGCGCGCAACATCGTTCCAATGTCGAGTTGCATTACGAACTCTTGCGTTTTCCTTGCCTTCCGATTTCGGCAAATCTTATCGATCGTCATTTTTTCTTCCGGCCTTGGAATATATTAGGTATAGTAAAAATACATGCTTCAAGCCTTCGAAAAAATAATGGATTTCTTTTTACTACACGTAATATATACAGCAGCAACATATTGTTGTTTTCTGAGACTCGTGGTTAGCTCAGACTATCAATATGTGAAATACTACAAATATTTATCTCGATAGCATGAAAGATGCGAATTTTGAAAATTTTCATCGTCTCGTAATTGTTTTGGGGTTTTGATATCTGGAATTCATTTTTCTGCTGTGGTATGTTTAAATAGACGCGATTTTGGTAGCCTGCTACTCGAAAAAAGTCAATTATCGTTGCGTCGTTGCGAACTTCTGATCCATCTACTAAAATATTAAGGTCTTTTACATTTTTCAATATGAAAGCAAATCACACAGTCTATTCTGTGGATCCAGTTATCAAGCACTCTTCAAAAATTAAACCCGTTGAAAGCTATCACCAATCACGTATCTCGCCGATACCAAGCTTCGAAAAAATATGAAAACAATTCTCGAATAAAACAATGTTATTCGTGACTTCCGTACAGCTCGCTTGAGAGGTTTACACGTACGTAACGCGATAGGGACGTCTGCTTTTTCTCGAGGGACTCGTATGATGGGGAAGCGAGGAAAGTGAGAGTGGTTCGCGTCGGGTATGAGGATCTGCTACTCGATCCTTTTTGAGTGGTACAATTTGTATTCAGGGTGTTGCCATCCTCTCGTATACGTCTCGACATCTATACAAACCAAAATGCATTTTGTCCCGTCCACGATCAGTCTGCATTCGAGCCTTTGCATACATGCATAGTAGGTGCCTTTGCAAGGAGCTTGTTTTTCGTTGGCTTTCCACATGTTCTACCTACAAGTTGGTATTTCCTCGCACCCACGTGTCGCTTTTTCCATTTGCACTTTCTCTCAACTTCTTCTCGTCTCATCTCACCCAACGATTCAGCGGAATGATTGCGGATGTTGTAACAAAAAAAGTCTTTTTTCAGTTTCCAGAACTTCACTGCAATTAGTATTGACGCTGCTCATGAAAATCATACGTTTCGCAATTGGCGTTTGTAACAATGGCGAACGTGATCTTTGCTGGAGAACGTATTTCTGGAGCATTCTGATTGATGAATTTCCGGATAACTTTGACATACGGAATTTAAGAAAGTTGGTACTTTGAGGATATCCGTATTGGATGGAATTGAAGCTCGGTCGTTGGAATGCAACATGAGGTGTGAAAATTGCAAATTTCAAGGAGATAGAAGGAATTTGCTTTCTGACGAAGAAGGATTCGATACGCCTAGGTCAGAGCAACAAACTTTTTTTTCGATTCTGAAATAGTTTTGAAGGTCTATCCAATCGAAAATTTCCAGGTCATTATGAATATGATCGAATTTTCATTGTATGCACTGCACACAGCAAAACAAATCGTATTTTCACAAGTTTTTTACGATTTTTTTATGGAAGTTTTGGGGTTTTGGGGAAAAATGAATGGTATATTCGTGCACAGGGGATAAAATTACATCGAACTGGACAAATGAAAAAAAATCTTTTAATCCAAAAAAATTTCAGGCGCGCCTGATTGGCCTTTAAAAATTAATAATAATTCAGGGGTTGACCTGGGAATCATACATATCAATCGACACCGAATTTCACCCCCAACTCCCCATGTCACTTTACATTTCACCCCATTCACGGATGACATTCCGTCATGGGACACCCTATACATAAATTTTTTCTTATTTCGTGAGACGTTGGAGTCTTTGTTCGCCTCTAGGCGTATAACTCGTTAGGCGAACCGCAGAGAGCGCTATAACCGAAGAGATGACAAGCACGGACGAACCGTCAGACGGACGTACCTGTGCTCCGTGGGTATGCGGAGCTTCGGTTCGTTACGTGGCATCCAAGGGGATGCACTCAGACTGAGACTTAGACGGGGACCGGAGGCGTGATACGAGAAACCGTATCACGAATGCCATCAGTGTAAGACCAGAGGAAGAGAGAGGGAGAGTGGGAGAAGAGGGATAGCCCCTGGCGATGACTTCGTTGTCGCCACGTCCCGTCCGCATAACATTTCCTCAGACATCACCGGTTCAGCTCGCTGTGCGTGACCGTTGGTAGACAAGCGTGTCGAGAGTGTGATCGACGCATTTCCGCATCGCCCCGAGCGCAATCATCCAAGGAGAAGACGTTCCTCCGTCCTCTGTGGATGGAAGGCTCCCCTCTTTTACTACGGTCCGTATGTGTAGCCTTCTTCACGGCGTTCGTTGTTTCAACTCCAGCTTTGGAGACCCCGATGGAGTTAGGCGACTACTTGGAGAACTCTCAAAAGTGCGATGCACCTAGATGTGGGAGCAAAGCACACTGCGGACGAAATTATCTTGCAGCTCATCACGATCCATTTTTTGCAATTGTTGTTCTTGAACGAAGTAAAGGGACCCAAACAAACTGAGGGAAATGCAAACAATCCGAACGGATCCAAAACAATCCAAAGGGGAAACAAACAATCTGAAGGGGACCCAAACAAACTGAAGGGAACCCAAAAAAATCCAATCTAGTGAGCGTTGAACAATTACATTTTTTTTTTGACAAATTAGGTATATTAAAGATCGATAACGAATATTTAACGTAATTGGGTATAAATCGGAACAGCTGTAGACAAGATAATTTTATACTCTTTCCAAACTGAAAAATAGTTATCGTACCTATCGCCTTACAAAGAGGAACATTCTAATCATTCGGTCTTCCGATCTCTTCGCAATTTGCGAACGGCGCGGAACGGCAAAAAAAAAATCGGTGAATTTCCGTGACACGCGCAAAATACTCGTAACACCCGAGGCGGAAGGTAGAATTACACCGCACGAATTGGCTTTTCCGCTCGTGGTTCACGTCGCGTTTCGAAGATTCGCATCGCGGGCGATTCGAATTAATGAATTTATGCGTCGTGGGTGCTCATAATTTGAACGAACGGGACGCTCGCGAGAGCAGCATGGCCTCTTCCTGTCTTTCCCTCTCCCTCTCTTTTCCTCTCGTTGAACTAGGGATACGAAACGCTCTGGTATTATCATGCTCCGCACGATCCGGCCAATTACCAAAAACAACCCCCCTTGCACGGTGCTGCGCACCCCCGCTATTCAGACCGTCAGCCCCCTCCATAGCCCTTCCATCGGCGTCCTTTTCATCGCAGACTCGCATTCCTCTCATTTTCCCTCGTTTCCTCTCTCTGATAATTCTAACGGAGCACAAATGCGTGCGATACTCTCCTCTCTCTCTCTCTCTCTCTCTCTCCGTCGCTCTATCATCCCCATCGTCCTCCCGATGTACTCTCTCGCGTACACCCGCCGACTCACAACAGAGAATAATCCACAATTATTCGAGAGAAGCTGGCCTCGTAATGAGCACCGGATATTTTGGTAATACAAAACGGGAGAGAGCCCCCGCTAATAGCGATATACTACGCCCTCTTTTGCGGCAAATATATGTATGCGTGTTTGTGTGTGTCTGTGTGTGTGTAATTGGGCACGAGTTTCGCTCGGTTTAATGTCAGCACACTTCGCAACAGCCAGCCATTCTCACAGCTACCGAACGTACAAAACATCGACTGATGCTCCATACATCCGCCCACTCGTTATACTCTGGTGTCACGAACGCAAATTCTACCGATACTCCATTGTTGAGCTGTCTCGTTTCGAAACGTGTTGCTACCATGATACGGTTTTTCCACCTCGAAAAACGTCGTTTCCATTATCCAGGCGCCCACCAATTTTTCATACATCAAATCATTCGATGTAGGTCGATCTCGTTTAAGCAGATTCGTCAAAGAGTGCTTCGTGATAGAAACTCGCTACATGGAGATAATCGTACTTCAGAGGAAAATTTCTGGGGCTTTCACGTTTCCAGACAGGTTGTAAACATCAAAAATATCAGCGAGGACTCGGAATCAGCAGATTTAAGAAAAGTGATGGCAATAATCCTGTAACGGTGTTGTGGAGTTTGAGAGAGGATTCTCTCATATAGTGATACATTCATTCAATATTTTCTTATATTTGTTTATTAATTATGCAGAAACTAAATATTTATAATATGAATAAATATTCGGAAGTGTCACTCCTCTCAGAACCGAAATGATTTTCTTTGTGGATTCGTAAAGTCAAAAACATCATATTATAATATATATAATGGGGGGGGGGGGGGGTCCTTTATTCCTTTTTATTCCATGTATACCCATGGGGGGGTTTACATTTCTTTGTTTTTCTTCTCG